>CM077222.1:6079529-6347029 GCA_039654775.1 Spinibarbus caldwelli | reverse complement strand
AATTATAAATCATGTCGTTTTTCTTTCTTTTTTTTTTTTTTTTTTCTTTTGGGGTTCTCTCTTTATCCGTTAGATTACTAGAAACACAACTCCAGCATACAGGACACCAGAGATGATTGACCTCTATTCCAACTACCCAATAAATGAGAAACAAGACATATGGGTGAGTTAGTTTAGTTATGACTTTTTACACATTTTCTGTGCTAATTTGGAGGGAAATCCTGCTGAATATTTGGAAGAATTTGGAAAAATAAGAAGACTAATAAGGAAATTTGTTTTAGAGACAAAGCAAGTTGAAAGCTTAAAAAGGCAAACTTTTTTGTCCAAGCCAGGTGAAGAAGGCACTTTGGCATTAATTTTCACATAGCCCCTGGTTAGGATACAGTATAACAGGTTTTTCCTCTTGTCCTTGTTGTGGTTTTTAAAGAGTCTTGGTTTGTTCTCTAGGCTCTGGGCTGCATCCTGTACCTGCTCTGTTTTAAGCAGCACCCATTTGAAGAGGGAGCCAAACTCCAGATAGTAAACGGCAAATACAACATTCCTCAGAATGACACCAAGTACACAGTCTTTCACCAACTCATCCGTAAGCATCCTGCAGGAACTTAACTACATTCCCTCTTACCAAAATCTCTCCTACATCATATCTTTTTGTTTGTTGTGCATTTGTTGTGTGTCAAAAGCCTTGTGTGTTTATTTCAGGATCAATGTTGAAGATCAACCCAGATGAGCGACTGTCAATCAACGAGCTTGTCAGCCAACTGCAGGAGATCGCTGCAGCCAGAAATGTCAACCCAAAATCACCCATTACTGAGGTACAAACCATCTAACAAAAACGTAATGTGTTGTGACTGTCTCTCAGATCAAGTTTTCACTGGTCAATTGTAGATTTCATGCTAAATATGCAATGCAAGAGACTAGTTTATTAGGGCTCTAGACTGCGACCAAAGAGAATGTGTGCGTTAAAATTTGACGTGGTTGCATTTGTGCGAGTGCATGGTCTGCGCTGCTCCAAAGCGTCCAAAGAGCCGCGGCACATTGTAGCAGGAGTCAGATTTCACTGATCACGTGAAGAGAGGCGCTTTCAGCACGAGTGCTTCGTGGGTAGAGCCTGGTTTATACTCACAGCGTCAGGTGCGCGCCGCAGACGGAGCGCAACGGAGGATTTGGGTTTCAAACTAAAGTAAAAGACCGCTTCTTAAACCAGAGGTGGTGAACATGTTGGTATTCTTGTGGAAAGAAAACACAAGTCCTGTCAGCGACAGCCAGTTTAGTTTTACTTTTCTTTTTGTTTTCGTTTTGAAAAGCTTATCATCTTTACTTTTTACCTCACATTACGTTATGGAGGCTTTCCTTATTTTATTATTATTATTATTTATTTGATTCCTCAGTGTTTGCTAAACATTCTGTAATTTATTAGTCGGTAAATAATACAGCATGTGATGTATCCTATGCCATGCCTCGCCTTATTCGTTTTTGTTAATAAAGGTTATGTAAGCTGTAGTTTGTCATTGTAGCCTACTGTTTTATTGTTGTTGTGCTTTTTAATTAAGAATAACAATGAATCCATCTTTTGTTTTAGTCCTAAAAAGTGAACAGTGTATAGATATATAAGCAAAACAGACAATTATCTTTTCTCGTAAAACGTGACACCAAGATCGCGAATTTGAAAGTGAAAGCGCACGAAAAGAGGAATTACTGTTCACAAAATTTAAATCACAAATACTGATGAAAAAGAACGGCTTGAATGTTGAACAACTATGAACTATGATCAAAGTTCATCAGCATGCATTGATTAATCAAATGTTGTAGCAAAAAATAAATAAATAAATAAAAATTGCGACCAAATTTTGTGCTCATGCGACCAACTGAGAAAGTTAGTCGCAAAAGAGTGGCCAGTGTGAAGAATGAGTCTAGAGCCCTGTTCATAGTAGTCAACAGAAATTTGTATTTTTTTTTTTTTTGTACATTTTTAAAATGTACATAATCCACAAACATGGCTGTTGATAGATTTTGTAACTGGCACTAGATGGAATGCTGTTAATTTAAAATAATTTATTTTGAAGATGAATTAATCAGTATTTATTCAAATATATGTAAATACATACATATACACAAACACACACACACACACACATATATATATATACATGTATGTATGTGTATATATATATATATATATATATATATATATATATATATATATATATATATATATATATATATATATATAAATACATACATATACACAAACACACACACACATATATATATATATATATATATATATACACACACACACGCGCGCGCGCATATGTGTGTATGTGTATATGTCTTGCATGTGAATACATTCATATAAATTCATTTAGTTATTTTATTTTAATTAGTTCTTCATATTATTAAAGTATTTATTTATTTATAATGAATATTATTATTTATATTGTGCAACTTAATCATTACAAAATATATTTTATATTTTTATTTTAATTTAAATAGTATTAAATATTTGCTATGTTCTTATGTAATATAAATATAATTTGTATAGTATTTATTGATATTCATTATATATTACAAATACGTGCTGCTGTCAATAATTAATAATAGTAATAATGCACTCAATGTGCATTATATTACATAAATAAATAGATTACATGTATTAAATACGTTTTAAATTAAAATATAAAAAAATATTTTTTTTCTAAAACTATAACGTGTGTGTGTATATATATATATATATATATATATATATATATATATATATATATATATATATATATATATATATATATATATATATATATATATCTATCTATCTATCTATCTATCTATCAGCAATCTTCGCAATCTCTCCTTCAATCGCAATCTCTCCTTCGCAGTCTCTCCTTCAGAGCTTCTGTTTGATCACCCGACTGGTTGGGTTGGTTGAATGAGGCTCTTTTGGTGCTTCATTTGAAACAAGCCCCTCATTCTTTGTCACTCAGACACACACACACACCCGCAGTGACGAGCAGAGTCCCACATACTGATCACAACTCTCTGAAGAGCCATTTAGAGACACCGCCGCACTCTTCCTTTCGCATTCTCTCGTTCTTTCCTTTCCTCCCTCCCTCCATGACCTCCTGGAGACAAAGCAGCATCTCATCCCTCATTTTCCCTCTGACCTAATGGCCACTGATCTCACTACATAAGACAGAAACAGAGGAAAGACTGGTAAACAAGAGGGAGGACAAGGGCTGTCCCAGCTCAAAGAATGGCTCCTGGATTAATATTTCCTGGATTAATGCACGTGAATGATCTAGTGAAGAGCAGGGTTTGAGTGTGATTGTCAGTGTTATGCTCCTGTGTGCACACATGGTGGAGAGGGCAGTTTTAGATGCGTCTGATCGGGGTTAAGAAGGGGTTTCTCTCTGGATTAAAGTGATTACCACCAACAGCCAGAAGCTGCAGAAGATGTTCTGCTGTTACTGACTAGCGTGTGTATTCTGGAGTCTAGTCTCCTGCTTTGCTCCTGATGTGTGTGTGCAGTGGACTGTCATCCTGATGAGTCTGTTAAGTTCATACTACTGTCTGAAGTCTGTGTATGACGGCTATGAATCCCTACAGCTCCTGGAGCAGAACGGAGGGTTCGGGAACAGCAGCGCGCAGCTTCCCTCACAGATCAACAACATACACAATGCTGGTGAGTTCTGCATTCGACTCGTTTTTTGGCAAGCCATTTTCATTGTAGTAGATGTGTAGCTTTCTTTTTATTCAAATATGTCACACTCCCTTTGTAATTGTTATGACCTGTTCTCCGGACTGATGTCACGCGATCTTACAAATGTATTGTAATGGTGAAGAGCATGTCTATCAGTGAAGAGCATGCTGTTGGATCTTATCTAGTCGTAGGATCTGTTGATGCACTGACATCCTGTGTTTACATGCATTATGTTTAGAAGTTTTTCTTTGCTTTCTAATGCCTTTTTACATGTTCAGTTCTTTAACATGCATTTAGTTACTAAGTTAATTAGTTATTTTAGATAGCTGTTTTTTGTTTGTTTATAATGTTTGTTTTAACTGTTCTGGTTAGTTTTTATTGATTACTTGGTTAGTTATTTTTAATGCTTGCATGTTTGTTTGTTTTTGTAATAAAGGTATTATTTTTTTAGTTACTGTTAATGTTTGTTTGTTTGTTTGTTTGTTATTTACATAGTTCTGGTTGTTTCTTTAGTTATTCTTGTTGGTTGGTTAGTTATTTTTTATACCTGTTTGCTGGTTCTTGTTTTTAGTTAGTTTTTTTTTTTTTTGTTAGAATAGTTTGTTAGAAAGAATAGTTGTTCTCATTAGTTATATATTTTTTTTATTGTTAATTTTTGTGTTGATATTTGTTAGTTATTGATATTCTTATTAATTATTATTTGTTGGTCAGTTAGTTTTTGTTTTTTTTTTGGTTCATTTACACTTGTTTTTTTACTCATACAGATTTGAACTTTTGAACTTTTTGTTGTTGTTTTTTTTTAAATTATACAAGTTATAGCTTTTGTATATTGTTTGGGTTGTTCATTTTTGTTATTATTTTTGGATGTTGGTTAGTTATTGTTGTTCTTTGTTTGTTTGTTTTTAGTTTAGTTTTTTAATGATTGTTTTAGTTATTCTCAGTAGTTGTTGGGTGTTTTTGTTTGTTTGTTAATTTGTAGTTTTTGTTGTTGTTGTTAATGTGTTGTTAGTTATTGTTATTCTTATTAGTTAATTTTGATGGGTTAATTATTTTTTTGGATCTTTTTGGTTAGTTGGTTAGTTATTTTTTGATTGTGTGTTAATGTATTTTAAGGTAGTTAGTATACATATACTCTGCTGTGAAATATTTCATCAGCTATGAATCTTCCTCTTTTTAGTGCTTGTGTAAAGTAAAGCTTACAGTTCCCCTCTACAAATGGTGACTTGCAGCATTTAATAATATACACAAGTAATATCCGGCACAGCTGTATTTTTTATTTATTTTTTTATTTTTTATTTTATACTTTGTTAAACTGCTGAAAAGCTCTTAATACCACAGATTGATGTGTTCAGGAACTGGCTGAGTTGTGTAAACAATGTTTTGTGGCTTTAGGCCCACCAGCTTTTGTGGTAATGAGAAGTAATTTGTGAGAGATTCATATCTAAGAGTATATTAGACTTTATTAGAGAGAGACAGGATAAAGCAGCATTAGTCATTTCATTACACTTTTGTTAAAACTGCACACGCAGTTTGAACGAGCTCTTTAAGACAGTATCGAGTTCATCTGCGTTACTTCTTACCTGACTGACATTCACACACAAAAGAATTAAAGTGCTTATACATAAAGACACTCACTCATGCCTGCTAGTTTTACAAGTAACTTATTTCAGGAGTGTAACCCTCCACCTACCATCACACTGTCGTAATACTGTCCACAAACAGATAATGCCTCGCACACACCCCTGCCCCCATATTTACCCCAAGAGATGCTTTCTCTGTGCTTTCTGTAAGAGGATTGGCCCTCTGGTCACCATCTGCTGAGTTTACTCTGATTTTCTGAGTGAACACAGTCAGAAAGAGATAATACCTCTCATGTAACTGCACACTCGATCTCGTTTCTTAATTTACAGTCTAAATATCAGCCTATTAAAAGGATCATATTCTACACTTTTGTAGCTTTTCTTTTTTCAACTTTAATTATATTAACACTTATAATGTTAAACAATATTTGTTGCACCAAAAAGCACTGTTTACTTTTACTCTCTCTGACTCTGAAAATTAAGCAGGCTATTTTTGCTGCTTTACCTTTAAGACTTCTATATCTAAATAATCTCTTTTATCTATGCATATTAGCGTAGTTCACAAACTTTTGGTTGGGTTATTTATTATTATTATTTGTTAATTTTGTTGATGTCTGTTAGTTATTATTTGTTAGTTTTGGATGGTTGAGTTATTTATTTATTTATTTAATAATGTTTATTATTGTCTCTAGTTAACATTTAACTGAACTAACAATGAACAATATTTTTTATAGTATTTATTTGTCTTTGTTAATGTTAGTTAATAAAAAGTGCAATTGTTCATTCTATGTTCATTTTAGTTCACAGTGCATTATTGTTAATCGATGCAACTTCTGAATATATTTTTTCTTTTTAAAAAAATATTAGTTAATGTTAAAATTAACATTAACTAAAATGAATAAATGCTATTGTTATATGTTGACTAATATTAACGAATGAGACCTTATTGTAAAGTTTTGCTAGTTATTCCTGTTACTAATTGGTTGGTTGATTAGTTAGTAGGTTGGTTCATTTTTTTTTTTGTTATTATTAATTGTTTTTATTTTTTTAGTTATTTAGTTACTTTTTGGTTGAATAGTAATTTTGTATTGGTTAACGTATGTTAGTTATTTGGTTTTGCATTGCAATACAAAGGTGTATGAATACCGAATAGGAATTTGATATTAAGGGTGCACTGATATAGTGATCCATAAAAGCATTTATTCATGTTATCTATGTAATTAATAATAAAATAACAGAAGCAGAACCAGCTGTAACTAGTCTATATTGGCAGATGTCATTCTAAATAAATGGTTATTATATTGGCAACTTAGTCTGAAGACGTTTAAGCCTTCTGAAGATGTTTAGGAGCATGAAAATCCAATATAACTGAGACGAGCAGATGTGTGTTGTTTACGTAGTAGTGTTTTCAAAACTCTTAAATATCTTGCAAAGTTTTGATGACATGAATCTTTGGCCTTTTAGTGTGAACTAACCCCTAGATCTGATCATTTGGGTTGTAAAGAAGATTTCTTTGTTCTTGACAAGTGTTATGAGCTGATTGTGAGTCATTGCAAAGAGACGTTTCTTATTTTTAGGAAATAAGTTTCTTATATTTGCATATGTCAAATATATTCTTCAAAGCTGTTGTCCTGTAAAAGCTCTTTTGACAAGTGTTGGCTTGCGGTTATGTGTGTGTTTGCATCTCCAGGTGTGTATGACACAGACCCAGCCATGGGTGGAGGCTTCCTGGATATTCTTAAAGGAGGAACCGAAAGATTCCTCACCAACATCAAAGACACTTCCTCCAAAGTCATCCAGTCGGTGGCCAGGTGAGCGATGCAGTAAAACACCCCTGCGGCTGTCCCACGTTAACTAGTGCACACGCCTTGCTCGAGTGTGTTTTGGCTTGCCTTGGTTTCGTTATGATACATCTCTTTCCGCCGAGCCATTGACAGATTCAGCCGATGAAGGAAGAGGTCGTAGTGGTGGAGAGAGTACTAGTAATCTGCTGGCGGTTAATCTGATATCACTTAATCTTGCTCACAAACAATGCCACCGGCTGCTGTCTTTCAGCATGTTTTCCAATGTCTGTGCTCTAAGTATAAATCGATTCAGAGGCTCTTTTTCATGAGCTCTAGCATTTTAAGGCATCGAAGACACAACGTCCTGACGTGAAGGCGGTTTCAAAAGGTTGGCAAAATAATTATGCTAGTTTCCAGTCCTGGCCAAATTCTTCAGTAGCATTACAAGTATTCTTCATAGAGAGATGGCATTGTGATGAAAAAAAAAATCCATTCAATATAATGGAGGACTAACTTGAGCAAGAGAATTCTTGATTTATAAATATATTTTGTTTAATTTCAAAATTATAATATATAAAAATATATAATAATATAATTAAAAGTGGAGTGTTTTACCCAAACATTGCACTGCATGCATTTGTATTTACTATTATAGTAGTTTAATTTGAATTAGCTTTCGTTTTTATATTTTCAATTTTCATTTTAATTTTATTTTAACTTTTAGTAATTTTATGTCTTTAAAAACATTCCTATTTAGCTTTCATTTTATTTTACTTTTAGTTTAACTTTTTGAAATTGTCTTCTCTTTTTTTTTTTCAATTTATTGCTAGATTTCCAGGGGTGCACATAAGTTTTTCAGCCTGGTTCTCCTATGAGAACCTGGAGATTTGGTTTGGTCCTCACACGGCACAGAGTGTGACCCATCAAATATAACTATAAAAAATAAATTAATAAAAGTGATAATATTATTGCACTTTAGTTAGTTTTTTTTTTTTTTAATAAAATAATAAACTAAATAATAAAGTGTGATAATACTGTTTTATTTTAAAAATAAAAAGGGAGTATTAAATACAAATACAATTATTTTATAGTAAACTTAAAAATAAAATGCTAATATAATTATTATTATTATTATTTTAATTTGAATTTTCATCATTTTCAAACTTAAAATCAGCAGGCTTTTATTTTGGCGGTCCTCACATGGCACAGAGTGTGACCCATCAAATGTAACTATAAAAAATAAATTAATAACAGTGATAATATTATTGCACTTTATTTATTTTATTTTTTTAATAAAATAATAAACTAAATAATAAAGTGTGATAATACTATTTTATTTTAAAATAAAAAGGGAGCATTAAATACAAATACAATTATTTTATAGTAAACTTCAAAATAAAATGCTAATAATATTATTAGTATTAGAATTATTATTATTATTTTAATTTGAATTTTCATAATTTTCAAACTTAAAATCAGCAAGCTTTTATTTTGGCGGGTTGCTGGCAAGTAAGTATATGCTGCTGGGTTTAGCGCTGCTGAGTGAGGAGCATCAGTGAATGAAATGTCACAGTTTTGCATTGTGCTTTGAAAACGGTAGCGGGTAGCCTAGATTTATGCTTTCAGTTTGAATAGAAATCTTATACAGTAGCCTACAATTTGTCGATCTAAAATGGTAATTGTGCATTAACAGCTGTCAACTGAACTTATTTACACAGCGCATTTTAAAATTTGGTTGCGCATGTGGACCACTTATGTGCACCCCTGCCTATTTCTCTTTAATTCTTTATTTATTTTAATTTGATTTTATTTTAGTTTTAATGTTTGTAATTTTTTTTGTCATTATTTTTTCAAATGTTCATATTTAGCTTTAATTTTTTTATTTTAGTTTTAGATTTATTAGTAATTTTGTTTGTCATTGTTATTAAATATTCCTATTTATCTTTAATTGTTTTTTTTTATTTGTTTTAAAATTAGTTTAGTCAAGTTTTAGTCATTATGTATTTTGTCTTTTTTTTAATGTATTTATTTATTTTCCTATTTAGCTTTTCATTTATGTTTTTTATTTTTAGTAATTTAGGTAATTTTAGTACGTATTTTATTTCAGCTTTATTTCAGTTAACAGAACTTATTTTTAATAGTTTTTTAGTTACCAATAACAACACTGACTCAAATACGAAAAATAAACATAAAAAATAAATGACAGGATACTACCTCATTACTATGCATGCTGTACAATTATTCCTGCACAATGTACGTGCGAGTTATGATATCCTATTTAACGAATAATTGACTCATATGAACTGTTTCTTTGTAATGAGTTAGTCTGCGGTCCCTGCTTTTTTGTATGTTTTTCTGTAGAATAACATATGCTTATGCATCATACTCAAAACAAATGACATTTATAAATGTAAATGGAGTCAATTCTGAGTCCATGTTGATTTGATCATCATTATCTTCATACGAAGGTAAATTTGATCTGTCTAATTGCAGTGACTGGACATTAATCTCTTGGTAAACTCAATCAGCATTTTGTTTATGACACAAACTGATCTACCAGATCATAAATTCCCCTCCACTCCCCCTCCATAATCTGTGTGCATTTATTAATCATGTTTAATAATTACCCCCTCACGTCTCCACAAGTCTGTCATATATATTTCCTCCTCAGTTGGCCAATTTTTGCTTTCATTTTGTTTTGTTTATTGTCTTGTTTTGTTCATTTTGTTCCTGAATCACGTCTCTTGGTCCCAAATCTCAAACCCCTTGCAGCTCCAGGTAACTATGGGACAGTGCCTGTGTGTCTTTGGCTGCGTTTACACTGCAAGTCTTAATGCACAAATCTGATTTTTTGGCCCGTCTGTTTACATTCACTTTAGACACGACTGGTATCCGATATCTGTGTTTACATTAATTCCTGCCCAAAAGGATTGTCTGCAGTGATCGCTTTACTATGCACATGGTAGACCCTCGGGTTTTAAATGGCTGTGCTATTAAAATTATTTATATAATTCACGTCAATGGCCTAGCCTATTACTTGCCAGCATGGACAACGGCTGTCATGGATGTTTTGCAGCACAAAATCTGAATGAACGGATAAAGACCAGAAAATAAGGGTAATTTTAATTTGTTAGACTATTTTATCTCCAGCTCGTTAGAGGTAGAATTCTTTAGTGAAATAAAGATGATATTTATTGAAATGAATTCGAATGAATTAACGAGAGAGAGAGCGCGTGAACGAACGCATGCACCCATGTGCGAGCGAGCGAGTGATTGTGAAGGCAAACAAGCTTGTTGATTTAATTACAAAAACTGCTAAGTTATCACCTCATTGTTGAGAAATATATGTAGCTTTTAGCTGTTGTATTTTCAAAATTCACGGGTCGGGGGTTGAAAACCAGCTCCTGAATGTGCAATTTCTTACCTATAAAAAGTTTCCATCTCAATAAAATGTGAGCGCATACAGCACGCCGGCATTAAAATGCCATTAATAATCTTTATGAGCAAATGTGTCGCCCTCGCATTGGGAGTTCTGTGGAGAATCGGATATGTGGGTTTAGACATAGGTCGGATGTCCGGATATCAGATGTGTATCCGATTAAAATCCACATTTGGAAGTGGCTCAGATCAGATGCGAAAAATTCGGATCTCGCGCAGGGTTTTTGTTTACACGTGTGCAACAAATTCCTATCTGTGTCAGATGTGAGCGAAAGATTGGATTTTTTGTGCCAGTGTAAACGCAGTCTTTGTTTGCGTTACGTGTGTATGTGCAGAGATGGTGTGTGAACTTCACTCCACCTTCATCTCATGGCTTTGTTCACTGTTTGTTCTTAACCACAGTCTGCTCTCATCAGCACAGCATTACCCTGATCAGTAGAGTTCCTTAAAAGTTAAAACAGCTGCCTACTAAATCCATATGTGTGAGTGCTGCTCCTCAAATGACTTCAAAGGAATAGTTCACTATATCCCAAGCCTTCTAAAAGATTATGATCTCTTAAGATCACCAAAGCTGCATTTATTTGATCAAAATACAGTAAAAACAGTAATATCGTGAAATAGAATTAAAATAAAATCTGTACAATTAATAAAATCTTACTGACCCCAAACATTTGAAATGTGCATGTGTGTGTATGTATGTATGTGTATATATATATGTATGTGTATATATATATATGTGTGTATATGTATACACATATATATACAGTTGTGCTCAAAATTACACACACCCTTGGTAAATATGATCAAAGGCGGCTGTGAAAATAAATCTGTATCATTAATACTTTTGATCTTTTATTTGAAAATTTTACAAAAATCAAACCTTTCATTGGAGAATAAGAATTTAAAATGGGAGAGAAATCTCATTATGAAATAAATGTTTTTCTCTAATACACATTGGCCACAATTAATCATACCCTTTTATTCAATACTTTTTGCAACCTACTTTTGCCAAGATAACAGCTCTGAATCTTCACCTATAATGCTTGATAAGTTTGGAGAACATCTGACAAGAGATCAGAGACCATTCCTTCATCCAGAATCACTCCAGACCCTTTAGATTCTCAGTTCCATGTTGGTGGTGCTTCTCTTCAGTTCACCCACTCATTTTCTATAGGGTTCAGCTCAGAGGACTGGGACGGCCATAGCAGAAGCTTGGTTTTGTTCTCAGTGACCCATTTTTGTTTTGGTTTTGATGTTTGTTTGTGGATCATTGTCCTGTTGGAAGATCCAACCACGGCCCATTATAAGATTTCTAGCATGGACAGTCAGTTTTTAATTTGTTGTATGTTGGTTTTTAATTGAATCCATGATTAATTGTATCTAAACAAGATGTCCAGGACTTCCTGCAGAAAAATAGGCCCACAACATTAAAGATACAGCAGTATATTTCATTGTACACATGGGGTACTTTTTTATCCCTGTGTGCATCAAACCCATCTGCTGAGTGTTTGCTGCTAAAAAGCTTTTTTTTTTTTAGTTTCATCTGACCAGTTCCAGTCGTGTTTGACAACTGAATATGCTTCAGTTTGTTTTTGGAGGGGCTGTTTTTTGTTTGTTTGTTTGTTTGTTTGTTTTTTTGAGGCTTTCTGACCCCAAGACTCAACTAATCTCTGCAATTCTCCAGCTGTGATCCTTGGAGAGTCTTTGGCCACTCAGACTCTCCTTCTCACCGTGCATTAGGACGATATAGACACGTCCTCTTCCAGGCAGATTTGTAATATCTTTAGTTGATTGGAACCTCTTAATTATTTCCCTGATGGGGTAAATGGGGATTTTTAATGTTTTAGCTCTATTCTTACAGCCACTTTCTAAATTTGTTAAGTTCAACAGCCTTTTGCTGCACATCAGAAATATATTCTTTGGTTTTACTCCTTGTGATCAATGATAAAGGGAATTTGGCCTTTATGTTCCTCATATTTATAAGTTCAAGCCAAGGGTGGACTACTTCATGTTCCTAGTCATCCTGGTGTGATTAAAAAAAAAAAAATACAAATATGAATGGGAATATACTTCATATTAGATATTTTAATCATAAGAATTTCTAGAGGTACCAATAATTGTGGCCATTGTGTACTAGAGAAAAATATTAATTTCTTAATGTGATTTTTTTCGCCCACTCTCACTTTTTTTTTTTTTTCACTTCAATTAAAGGTTAGACTTTTTAAAAAAAAAAATTTAAATGAAATATCAAATGGATAAACAATGCAGACTTATTTTCATAGCCTTCTTTGATCATATTTACCAAGGGTATGAATAATTTTAAGCACAACTGTGTATATATATATATATATATATATATATATATATATATATATATATATATCAGAATGAATATAAGTAAGTCACTTTTCCTTTTCGAGTGAACTATTCCTTTAAGTCTTTGCTATTTAGACCCAGATTTCTGCAAAATTTGTAATAAAGTTTGTTGACTGGTTGAGTTTTAATACAAGCCAGTACTCTTATTCCTGTCGACAGGTTTTCTGTCGAGGTTTAGCCTGTAATCTAGATGTTCTTTTAGTTCTTGGATTGCTGTTGTGTTCATGCTTCTAAATCTGTGTCCTATTCTGTCTCAGTTATGCTAAAGGAGACCTGGACCTGTCCTACATCACCTCCAGAGTAGCAGGTACACTCATCTGTGCAATACGGCTTTCAGATTCATTTTGGATGTCTTAAAGCTAAAGTTGTATATTGACCTGTCTATATGTGTTTTTGCAGTCATGTCTTTCCCAGCTGAAGGTGTTGAATCTGCCATTAAGAATAACATTGAGGATGTGCGTCTGTTCCTGGATTCTCGACATGCGGGTCATTATGCAGTATACAACCTCTCCAAACGCTCCTACAGACCGGCCAGGTTTCACAACAGGGTGAGAGTGGATAGCAAAGCAGTTTGCTTTTTCTCTAATGCAAATGATTAATAGATTACAGGGATATAAATTGATGTCTAATCCTAATATCATAAATCAGTGTTGTTAATGTTAACAAAAACTAAAATTATTACAAATAATTTAATTTAAAAAATAAATTATACAAAATTATACAATTATACAAAAAACTTTTTTTTTTTTTTAAAGTTAATTTGAAGCACTAAAATTAACACTGAAATAATAATATCCTAAAGCTCAATAGAAATATTAAAACAAATAGTTAAATAATAAAATTAAATAATATTTTAATAAAATTAAATAATAAAAGCATGTAACAAAATTATCAGAACTTAAATTAAAATGAAAACAATATGTGAACAAAATATGAAAATATAAAAATAGAAACTAGTTTAGGTTAAAATATTAATAAATACTATGATAATATATAAATAAGACTAAAATAACACTGCAAAAAAGAGTTAATTTGATATGAATTAAAACAAGGCTGAGTAGAAATACAGAAGCATTGATTCAACCAATGGCATGAATTTTTGGGAGGGCTATATAATATCACACCTCACCTTTAAATATGGCATCTACTCTAAGGTTTATTGTCAACATGTTATAATTGTTTTTCTGGCCCTATGATTTCTGTGATGCGAAAAACATGTACAAAATTATGAAATCCAGTTATTAAAATGTAATTTACAGTATAACATGGAATGTCATATAAATAAAACATTGAATTGTTTATTGTAAAAAATACATTTTAATACATTAATAAATCGTTAAAGTTTTATAAATTCAATTGATTAGACATGCTTTTAATTTGACATTTACATTTATTGCAACCATTATAATGGGGAAAAAAAATTCAACCACTAAAATGAAAAAATAAAACATTTCATAGGGCTCTACATGCTGTACTTGATAAAACTCATAATTGTGTCGTGTGTGCAGGTATCAGAGTGTGGTTGGCAACCTAGACGAGCTCCTACACTGAAGAACTTGTACAGTATATGTAAAAACATGCACCAGTGGCTCAAACAGGACCAGCGGAACATCTGCATCGTACATTGTCTGGTGAGTAACACACACACACTAGGGCTGTCAAAAAAAAAAACAAAAAAGAAAAATTGATTTTCGAATATTCGTCGAATTTAAAATAAAAATCCACATTCGAATGCAAAAACGTTGCATTCAAATTTTAGGTATCCGTCAGGCTGCCTTATCAGCAACGACCTTGAAGTTGAACCCACTGGATGCGGCGCTGCTCATTCAAAATATTGCGGAAAAAGAGAGCATCAATGCGGAGATGTTGTTTACGTCAAAACTGAAACAAAGCCGTTCGCACAAAACGCATATTTATCGCATTTTCTAGAGGGACGTCTATCACCGTTGCACTCGCGTCTTGCACAAGAGAGTTCAGAAAACCATGTAAAACCATGTAAAATTAATGTAAGTTCAACTTTTAAAAAACATGTCTCCAGACTTTATGGTGGTTTTTCTGCATCTCATGTTTTTAAATGAAAAAAGTGCTCTTTGTGATTGGTTTTCGGTCCTTTGTATTAAACTATACATTCATACATGATGCTTTTTTTTTTATTGTTTAAGCTATGTAATTAATTATATATGGTTATAAACATTATTTTAAACAGTATACACTTTTTTCAAAGATAGTCTGGTTATTTGTATTGCTCTGAAGAAATGTGCATTAGTAATATTTTGCTCGATGCGCCCTCTTGTGGCCTTAGGAGAGAAGCCAAAAGCTTTTTTCCCCCCTAACTGAAATTATGCCTTTTAAATTCGAATATAATTCGAATATTGATAATATTTTAGTACAAAATTCGAATTTATTTTTTCAGCCAATTTGACAGTCCTAACACACACACACAGCCCTTTTCCAACAATGTTACTATATAAACTGCCCACAAACAAACTATTACACTGTAGTCTTTGTTAACAAGTCGTAATTTTAGTTTTAATATTATATTTTAACATCCCACTTCATTTAATTCAGCATATTCTGAAGGAAAATTATGCTTGGGTATCCTGGTGTGTCCTGTCGTCTTCATGTTGCGGTTGTGTGTTTTTGTAGGATGGACGGGCAGCGTCGGCTGTGGTGGTTTGTGCGTTCCTCTGTTTCTGTCGTCTGTTCTCTACAGCTGAGGCTGCAGTTTACATGTTCAGTATGAAGCGATGCCCACCGGGCATCTCACCCTCACACAAACGGTAACAACTTCCTGTCTTTTTCTCACTCTGTTCCTTTGAATTAAGACGTACCACACACCACAGTGTCAGGGCAGGTTGTTCCAGAGCAGAAATAGACACTCAGAGGATTAATTCAGCAGCTCAGGTGCATGAACATGAGCAGTGAGCCGCAGGTGTGACGGTTCTTTGGTGTTGAGGTCACTTCCTGCCACAACTGTGCTTCGGCTCACCAAGAGCTTCTGTCGAACTTCACAAGCTCATGGGACTCTTTTGATTCTAACCAAGTGTGAATGTGTGTGGTTGCTGGAGCTGATAACAGTGACTTTGTCAGCTAAAAGTAAAGGAAGTGACATAACCTCGAACAGAACATTCAGTTCTGCTGCTCACAAGAACCTAGGAAGCGTTACTTTATCGTTTTTATATACTATTAAAGAATTCATTACAATTTGGAATTAGCTTTTATTTTTATGTTCAGTTTTCATTTTAATTTTAGTTTTAGTGATTTTGTTTTGTGCTTTTGTCATTTTAGTATTTTTGTTTTGTTTGTTTTAGTCATTTTCACCCTCCTCTCTGACCCTTTGTTTAAAACAGGCTGTTACTCTACTTTTCTATATGCAAAAGATCATATTTTAAAAGATTTCAATACACCAGGGGTTTGAACAAAGAGCTTTTAAAAGGCAATAGTGAAGTTTTACACTATGATAATGTTGATTGCTTAGAAAGCACCATTAGCAACCTGCGAAATCATGGTTCATCATCTAACATCGGAAACTCCTAGTTTCACAATCAAATGCAAATTGTCACAAAAAAATGCTGAGAACCATCTTAATTTTGGTAATTTTTTTATTAAGGTGGCTTAAAATTGCTGGACAAATGAGGTACAATTTGTTAAAGATGCGCAATGGTGATTGCATTTTTTTTTTAAGTTTTTAAATTATTTATGAATTTAATTGTAACTATTTGTTAATTTATTAATGATTATGATTATTTAAATGTGTTTCTCCTGAGTTAGTTGGTCTGGTTTAGTTGGAGAGATTGAAAGTATGTAACAAGTGTCAACTGCATTCATTCTTGAAATTAAAAATAATTTATAAAAAAATACACAATTGTGGGTTTGTTTTTAATTTGCTCAAATCGCAAGTCAGGGTCAAACTACTGTTTTAAAAAACATCATGGTTTTAAAAAGCAATAGAGAAGCTTTTAAACTGTAACAGGGAAGACTGCTTAGCAAGCACCATTAACAAACTTCAATTTTAGCTTATTTAATCAGTTAGTTGCCAAGGGAAAAAAAATCTAATTTTTATTTCATCTAATATACATATTGTTTTAAACCAGCTTCATTTCAATTAACAAAAAATATGTAATCGTTTAGTTAAGAATTATCAGGGTTATTATTGTTAACAAAAATTGAAACCATAAAAATATTTTCATTACATGATATAAAATAAACATGAACTGAAAACTTTTATTTCATTTCGTTCACTATTATTTTATTTCAGCGTGTTGCCAAGCTTTTTCTCATTTTTGTTTAGAATACGTTGAAGTGTTAAAACAACTAAAAACTAAAACTTGATTAAAAAAAAAAAAAAAAAAAACTATGGAGACATATTTTACAAAAAATAAAATAAGACTAATCACTAAAACTTGATGAAAAGGATGAGGCTTAATGTTAAAATACCAAAGGATTGCCTCAAGGCTCATTTATTATGTTAAACTTGTTAACTTATACCATTTTGTCTCCTGTCATAATTGTATAAAGTTGGTAAACCTTGTGACTTAAAAAATGCATGCAAAAATATAGTTTATAGAAGGAAAAAAAGTGTTTATAGAGGTTTTATGGAAGTCCAAATGGTCACCACAGTAATGCATAAAGGGACTAAAATATTAAAGGTTGCTTTTAGGCAACTGTGCAACACAGAGAGCACACATTTGTGCAAATATCTCACGTATGGCATCTCCTGATGTGTGAAATCTGCTTGTGAGGATGTGGGGTTCATGGCAAAGATCGTAGTGATCTCAGTTTTCACTGTTCATGAGAATGAGGTCAAATGTCTCATTCCAGAGTGTAGATGTTAGATGATGAACCGTGATCATTGTGCTGAATGTTAATGGTGCTTGCTAAGCACTCTTCCCTGTTACAGTTTAAAAGCTTCTCTATTGCTTTTTAAAACCATGATGTTTTTTAAAACAGTAGTTTGACCCTGACTTGCGATTTGAGCAAATTAAAAACAAACCCACAATTGTGTATTTTTTTATAAATTATTTTTAATTTCAAGAATGAATGCAGTTGACACTTGTTACATACTTTCAATCTCTCCAACTAAACCAGACCAACTAACTCAGGAGAAACACATTTAAATAATCATAATCATTAATAAATTAACAAATAGTTACAATTAAATACATGAATAATTTAAAAACTTAAAAAAAAAAATGCAATCACCATTGCGCATCTTTAACAAATTGTACCTCATTTGTCCAGCAATTTTAAGCCACCATAATAAAAAATTGACCAAAATTAAGATGGTTCTCAGCATTTTTTTGTGACAATTTGCATTTGATTGTGAAACTAGGAGTTTCCGATGTTAGATGATGAACCATGATTTCGCAGGTTGCTAATGGTGCTTTCTAAGCAATCAACATTATCATAGTGTAAAACTTCACTATTGCCTTTTAAAAGCTCTTTGTTCAAACCCCTGGTGTATTGAAATCTTTTAAAATATGATCTTTTGCATATAGAAAAGTAGAGTAACAGCCTGTTTTAAACAAAGGGTCAGAGAGGAGGGTGAAAATGGGCATGTAAAAAAAAATTTCACTGTTTTTGGTACAAAAGCCTTGACTAATATCTGAAGCAAAACAACTACACATTCTGTTCCTGAGCTACATACGTTCAACAATTTTGTTAATTTTGCCATGGAGAAGTTACAGAAGTCTTGGGTATAGCCTTGTAAATTTGGGTTCAGCTCAAAGTCAAAATATGTAGTTAGCTGTGCATGTTGATGAATTGCATTAACTGATTGACTGTTGTTGTTTGTAGGTATATTGAGTACATGTGTGATATGATGGCAGAAGAGCCCATAATTCCCCACAGCAAGCCTATAACCATCCGCTCCGTCGCCATGACTCCCGTACCGCTCTTTAATAAGCAGAGAAACGGCTGTCGGCCGTTCTGTGAGGTATACGTCGGTGACGAGCGTGTCGCAACCACTTCACAGGAATATGACAGAATGAAGTAAGTCAGCCTTGTTAATGGACATTGTTGAAAAAAAGAATATATACAGTGTCTGTATCTCCAACTACTTTTGGCGTTTGCAGGGATTTTAAGATGGAGGACGGGCGAGGGGAGATTCCTCTGAATATAACTGTGCAAGGAGATGTGCTGATAGTGATTTATCACGCACGCTCTACGCTGGGCGGACGTCTGCAGGCCAAAGTAAGACACACACAGTGACTGATATTTATGCATACTGTCCTGGTACTTGTTTATAATCAGAGATGAACAAATGCAAATAAAATGTTAATGACCAGTTGGACTGTAAATTTATTGGTAATGGCATTATTATGATATAAATGGCAATAATGGATTAGGATGTAAACGGCAATGTAAGAACAGTAGTTTGACCCTTACTGACAATTTAAGCAAATCAAATTGAAGACAAATATGCCATTGTGCATCTTTTAAAAATGATTTTTATTTGCAAAAGTGAATGTAATTATAATAATGTTGTAAGACTTTTTACATTTTCAGTCTCTCCCCAATTAACCCCGAACAAACAGATTTAGAAGAAAAAAAATTGTTAAAATGAATTAAAAATAAATAAAGTTGTGTATCCTTTACAAATTGTACCTCATATGTTGTAATTCCGCCCATTTAAAGCCACCATAATGAAAAAATGCATTGTTTTATTAAAAATATAGGTAACACTTTACAATAAGGTGTCGTTTGGTAACATTAATGTATTGACTAACATGAACAAACAGTGAACAATGCATTTATTACACTAGTTATTAATCTTTGGTCATGTTAGTTAATGAAAATACAGTTGAACTAACATTGTTTATTCATGTTAGTTCACAGTGCATTAACTAATGTTAACAAACACAACTTGTGATTTTAATAATGCATTAGTAAACGCTGAAATTAACATTAACTAAGATTAATAAATGCTGTAGAAGTATTGTTCATTCTTAGTTCACTAACAACTAATCATAATTAGTAACTAATGTTAACTAATGAACCTTATTGTAAAGTGTTACCAAAATATATATTAATCTGTGTTTTCCCTGTTAAATGAGTTATCCCTAGTTTATCCCTTGCATTTTGTGGACAAAAACTTCTAAACTTGTAATCAAACGCAACAAATCTCACAATCAAACAGCACCAAAAAAACAAACAAACAAACAAAAAAAAACATAGTGAACCATCTTAATATTGTTCCTTATTTGCCAGTCATTGCCGACATGCTGTGTTGTGGTTTTTGTAGATGGCTTCCATGAAGATGTTTCAGATTCAGTTCCATACTGGGTTTGTGCCCAGAAACGCCTCCACCGTCAAATTTGCAAAGTAAGTTTTGCATTACTTTTCGAATTCTATCAGTTTCAGTTTTTGTTGTACGTCAAAATGTGATGCTCTATTATAATGATGGTGCTGCGTGTATTTGCAGGTATGATCTCGATGCTTGCGACATCCAGGAGAAATACCCCGACCTCTTCCAGGTGCATGTAAATGTGGAGGTGGAGCCTCAGGATCGCCCTAACAACAAGACTCCGCCTTGGGAAAACTTTGCCACAAAAGGACTCAATCCCAAGATCCTCTTCTCAAGCCGAGATGAACAGCAAGAGATCCTGACAAAATTTGGTGAGTGATTTGGTGATTTTTTTTTTTTTTTTTTTTTTTTTTTCCCCATCTGATTTTTCAGGGTTTTCATGTCTCCTTAAAAAGTCTTAAAATGGTATAGCTTAAATATCATTTTAGGAGGTCTTAAATTTTGTCACAGAATAACAGGAATTGAAATACAGCCAAATGTGATTATTAAACTTGTAATGACCAAGATCAGTGAATACTGGGCATTTATGGCAAGAGATTGCTTATGATCCGCTGTTGATGAATTATGACAGTGTTTACATTATGGTGTTTATATTGTAATATTTTGTGGATGGTTGCAAGAGTGCATATTTTATCACATCTTTTTGAATGAGCAGCTGGAACTAGTAAAGCATAGACATTTCAAAATAAGAGTCCCTGTCCATTTTAAGCATGTTTCTAATTAAAAGTAACACATTCTTATTTTTATTCTGTATATTATTGGTATTTGGTTACATAGTAAACTCTACCTAGCATTTGATTCTTCCCTGTCAAAGGAAGTAAAGACTAAGAACATTATTTAACACATTCAGTATATAGATTTTACTAGTTTTGGCACAATAATCTGTATAGTGGCTTCTTTAAATATGTTATTTATTATTATATCTGCAAAATCCAAAATAAATCAACCTTTATTTTGTATGCATTGATATATTAGTACATATATACATTTCAATTCGTATGTATATATTGAATAAATGTTTCGAATGTTTAATTAAGTAAAAGAATAGGCGATACATTATTTTGAGATTGCATAGGTTTGTTCTGCATGGACATATGGTATTAATTTTATTTGTACAAGTTTTAAAAACTACCCTGTCCTTTTTTCTCATCTTCATTATGATACTACACATTTCCTGTTAGTTTCAGCTGTTTTCTTCTTAATCTTTCTGGTTGGTCAGGTAAACCAGAGCTTCCACGTCAGCCTGGTTCCACAGCCTGTTACACCTCTGAACCGGCCCAGCCGGAGCGTTCACCTGAAGGGCCACAGACCGACCCGGATTCCCCTTCTCCTCAAAGCACCGACACCAACGCCAACAACTTCTTCCAGACGCTCGACTGGGAAGGTATTCAGCACATTTATGACAGTTTTTTCAAGCGAATGAGAGCACAAAATTCATACACTTTTTCAGTTTCCCTGCCGAGTGTTAGTTGGGTAACACATTAACATTACTTAATGAGAAATACATACACAAACAGTATTCATTCATCTTTGTTAACATCAGTTAATGAAAGTACAACTGTCAATTGTTAGTTCAAAAATCCATTAAATAATATAAACAGATACAACTTTTGATTTTAATAATGTATTTGGAAATATTGAAATGAACATTAAGATTAATAAAGGCTTTAGAAGCACTTTTCATTGTTTGTTCATGTTGACAAGTGCATTTAATTAATATTAACAAATGGAACCTTATTATAAAGTATTAACATTAGTTGTCTCTGCACATTAAAGGTGAAGTGTTTAACTTTTCGTAATGTTGAAATATTTCCTTCTATCCAAGTTTAATGAATAAATTTAATTTTACAGGACTCAGCAGAGCAATCATTTCACTCACATTTACAACTAACTATAGATGTGTGTGGACTGTAAAATGTATTTAGGAGCATGCACGAATAGAAAGTAGGTCCACGTGGGTCCTTAAAGTGTCTTAAATTCAAATTTAAGGTTAATTATGAAGTCTTAATTATCCTAAAAATATACAAACAAAATTCTTAATTATCATTTTAGAAGATCTTAAATTCGGGACTGGAAAACAGGAATTGTGATACAGCGTAATGTGATTATTAAACTTCAAAGGCTGTGATTTAAATAAATGTGAGTGCTGCGCATTTTAATGTCAAAACAGGCTATTTAAAAGAGCAGCTGGAATTATTAAACACATTTCAATATAAGAATCCCCATCTAGTTTGGGCTTGTTTATAACTAAAATTCCCACATTTTGCGAACATTTTAGTGGTTATTTTTGGTATTTTGGTTATGCAGTAAACTGTATCTGACGTGATTTAATGTTTAAGATATAAATAATTCCATTACTTTTAAATAAACACAGTTTTAAAGCAAAAATATTTAAAAACCTAGTATACTTTCTGTATTTAAAAAAATATATATATTTTGCTTGTAAATATTTCTTCATAACCCTTTTATTAAGAAAAATTGCATGTTAATGTTACCAAAAGTCCTTTATGCACTATATAATTTTTCAAAAATTGCTCCTTGAGGGAAAAAAAGTAAGTATTAAACCTTTTTTTATTTTTTATTTTATGGCACATTTTGTTCCCAGTCACATTTACTACATAGAAAGTGATTTTATGGAATTTGTATGTGGACCATCATCTTTTCGCCAACCAAAGCATTTCTTTCTTTAGCCTTTATTATGTTTCATGCACTTAAATTGGCTGTCCTGAATTATGGTGTATTTACAGATGGCAGTCGGCAATTCGATCGTTCTGACAGCCATTTGGAGGACCAGGATGATTTGAGTGGTGGCTCGGAGGAGGAATCCGTGTCTTACTCCGCCCCCGTTGATGGGACTCTGTCACGTGACACTAGTGAACCACTCTTCGAGGCAGACTTCACAACCACACCACCTGACCCTCAGCTTGACACAGAGGACCTGCTCGGCCTGAACTCTGACCCCTGTCCTCCAGCCTCCAACACTCAGCCGGGCATTGCTAATGAAACGGGTTTGAAAAGTTCTGCCAGTAACAGCGATTTACTGAACGACCTGTTTGCCCCTCCACCCAGTGCTATGCCTTCAGCTAATGCAGAGGACCTGATGGGAGAAAGTACAGGAGAAGATCTCTTCTTCTCCAACACATCCAGCCAACCGGCACCAACCGCTAATAAAGGTAAGAGAGATTGTGTATGTGAATGTTTAAATGTACTGTTTAGTACCAATAAACTGGTAACGAAAAGGTTCCAGGTTTGACACCTGGAAGGCATTATTTATCTTAAAGTAATGCATTTGGCCCAATGTTAAAGTGACCATCTTTGTATTAAAAATGTACTGCAGCTTGCTTTAAATAAAATGACAACAAATGAAATACATTAATAAATATAGATAAATAAGTAAAAAATCGAAAGACATTAATATTTTGGTTAGAGAAGGCCTGTTTTAGGAACAATTTGCATTATGCGACAATTCATTTTCCTCTCAAATTTGATACATATTGTGACATTATTTATGCATAATCTTTTATTATGCTGATTTATTTTTATGATTTATATTAAAGGGATAGTTCACCCAAAAATGAAAATTCTGTCATTAATTACTCACTCTCATGTCGTTTCAAACCCATAAGATCGCGGTTCATCTTGGGAACATAAACTAAGATATTTTTGATGGAATCTGAGAGCTCTCAGACCCTCCCATAGGACTATCCCTTTAAAATAAATAATACAATATAAATAAAGAAATTTATATTTATGATACATACAGGAAGGGAAAAAAGCAACAACACCAAAAACAAATTAACATTAAATAATTCAAGTAAAAAGGAGGTAATGATAAAAATAGAAATATAAAATACTGCTATAGGATTATGTTCATTATTGTATTAAAGAAATTAGTCACCAGCTAGAATAATGAAAATGCAGATGCACCAAGATGCATCACAGTAATGAGGACAGACGAAATACAGTAATTAAAATAATTTCAGCAAAATTAGTTCAGTTGTCTTTATGCAAATGTAATTTTGTATTTTTTTTTCTTTTGATGTTGGGGTAAAATATCACCTGAACGTGTTCTTTGATGTTTTCCCCGTGTTCTTATTTATTAATTAATTTATTTAACATTTTATGAATGTGTTTTCAGTCTGTCTAAATTACACTGACTTTCTCTCTGTAGACTTCTTTGACCCCTTCGGTGTGGGGTCAGCCTCTTCAGGCTCCGATCTGTTTGGTGACCTCCTGGGGTCAGACAGCGCGAGTAGCGACTTCAAAGCTCCGGCTCCTGCATCCAACTCCAGCCTCTTCAACCTCAGTGAGTTCTGCTCTGATATACATATAAATCAAAACACTGGAATACTATAACATGTTATTCAGTATAATTTATTATTGTCTAAGACTTAGACAATAATAAATTAGGTTTTTTTTTTTTCAGTTAATCCAAATTAATTTGTCAATTTAATTATTTATTATTACTTTAAATCTAAATAAACAGTAGTTTACATCTGAAATATGTGTTTGAAATGTTTTGTCAGATAAGTTAGCAAGCGAGACTCCGAAGATGACGTCATCAGCGAGTCAGCCTGATCTGTTAGGTGGCTGGGAAAACTGGAGCACAGGAGGAACCAGCACGACTACTAACATGACCACTGCTGCCAGCAAACCCAAGATGAATGGTAATCAATCGGTCATTCAGACAAAACAGTTACTTGGTTAAGTTGGTAACACTTTTTGTAAAGGTCTAATTTGTTATTATTACTTAGTAAATTAACTAACATGAAGTAACATGGAGCAATATGTTTTATATGAAGGTTTCCTTGATACAGTGTGAATATAGTATTATTTGACAGAGTAACAACATGTACTTAATATAGGATTAGGGTGTGGTTTAGGATTATTTGTAGGGATGCACTATATTATCGTAACATTATTGGAATTGGCGGAAAAAATGTACCAAAAATTGTACCACTGCATCTGTCTGGGAAAAAAACAAACGCAGTGATTGATTTTTTTTTTATATAGTTATTTTCAAAGCTTTCATTATAAAAAATAACTTTATTATAGTTTTAGTTCTAACAAGTAAGTTTTTTTTTCTTTCTCAGAACTAAGTAAGTTAGAAATAAATTATTTATAATCTTTGCACATAAAAGTCTTGGTGTTGTTTAGAAACAAAAGGAAATATACAGTATTGGCATCAGCCAAAACGAGTTGATAAATATTGGCAGAAATCCAGTATTGTGCATCCCTAGTTATTTGCTTATAATTATACATAATTATTATTAGTATACATACTATACATACTATTATTAGTATAGTAAGTACATGCAACATGTAACAAGGAGAAAAATAAAGTGTTACCTTA
This sequence comes from Spinibarbus caldwelli, assembly GCA_039654775.1. Taxonomy (NCBI): domain Eukaryota; kingdom Metazoa; phylum Chordata; class Actinopteri; order Cypriniformes; family Cyprinidae; genus Spinibarbus; species Spinibarbus caldwelli. Next base: position 6,321,498 of record CM077222.1, on the reverse strand, counting down.
ATTTTTACAGCATTTATTAACCTTTGTTAATGTTAATGTCCATGTTAGTTCACAGCTTTTATTTGTGTGTCATTGAGATACTGTTATATTTACTATTAATATTTTGAATGAGTTGTTCTTACATTTTCTGTTTTCATTTTAATTTTAAAGTTGTTTTTATTTTATTTTTTATGTCTATATAATTTTCATTCATTTTTATTTCAGTTCTAATTTTCAGTGAAGTGCTAATGTTGAGTTTAACCAAGACTCTGGTCATACAATCAAACGCTTCCTAAGTTTTCTAGCCAATCAGATTTCTGTTTAATCATTAGACTGCTCATAAACCAGTTGCGGCAACCCATAAAGCATTTAAAACATTTTTTTTTTTTTAACCCATTGATTTTGTGTTTGTGCAGCCTCAGGAGTCTCATCTTTCTCCAAGACCAAATCTCAAAGCTTCGACCCCTTCGCAGACCTGGGCAACCTGGCCTCAACACTACCTGGTATGTTTTACTGTGTAAAATCTTTGTTTACTCTTTACCGGACTGCTTTCTCATATATCCCTCATATCACGTAACTAACTAACCCTGATTTGTGTTTAGGTTCGTCCAGTGCTGGTTTCTCTGGCTCAGGTTTTAAAACGGCACCCTCTGCAGGAATCCCTAAGAACTCAGGTCAGCAGTGGCAGCAGACTCCTCGGCCCTCCTCTGGCCCCAGCAAACCCTGGATGCCTCCAAACTCAGCACCTAGACCGCAAGCCCAGCCCTCCAAACCTGCTACCCAACCACTTAAACCAAACTACAAGCCTAGTTTCAGTGTGATCGGTGGACGAGAAGAGAGGGGGATCCGTGGGCCAGGCTTTGGTACGCTTTCACCAGTTTCACAACAAATATGCATGAAAAAAAAATGCAACTATGTATAGATGTTTCCGTCAGGTGCGTTTCCTCCAAGGAGCCAGTGCCTCCTCAACAAATTGGATATAAAAATAAAAATAAAAGAAAGTAGCAAAAAAAAAAAAAAACATTTAATATGACATTTAAATAGTCATGTGAGAGGAGGCACTGCCTCCATTGCGCTATGATTGGCTTATCACACTTTTCACCCTATAAATCCTGCCTCTTGTTTTCTTGCACGTTCTGCATCCACAAATGAATCTGAATGAGCAAATAATGGTGTTAATGGGGTGACTAATTAAAAAGCAAGTAAACAACTCATCCACTTAGATATCAGGGCTTTGTCACATCAAAATCCAACCTGAGATGACTTGAAAAGACGATCTGTGAGGGTTTTTTTAGTGAGTAATCATCTCCATGTCTGTGACCATCATGAAACCTGCAGTGTTTACTGAGCTTTGATGACTAATGATCCAAAAATAAGATGACTTCTAAAAAGCAAATAAAATATAGATGTAATCTGAAATTTGTTACTGCATGCTTATAGTTATTATTTTGGAACACCACTGGTTTCAGATATCTGATTGTCAGTATTAAAGCTTTAAAACAGTATATTTCAAGATTAAGTCAGCCTCTCATGGTGACTAAATGCAATAATTATCAGGGACTGTTTTGTGTATTTATTAGGGCTGTCAAAGTTAACGCGTTAACGCAAATTCATTTTAACGGCACTAATTTTATTAACGTGTGATTAATGCAGCGTGCATTTTCTGTTTGACCCGTGGCCTAGCCCATAGTTGGAGAAATGGAGATGCACAGTGTTGCCAACTTAGTGATTTTGCAGACCCCTTTAGCGACTTTTTTTCCCTTCAGAAAAGCGCCAAAACCTTTAGTTTCTGAGACTCGCTGGTACTGCTGCACACCTCTCTCTCTCTCTCTCTCTCTCTCTCTCTCTCTCTCTCTCTCTCTCTCTCTCTCTCTGTGCGTCTGCTCTGTTCAGCGAGCGGCGGAGAGGAGCAGCGCTTTGTTAAACACAGATATTATGTTGCTTCTCTAATTTTACATGCAAGTATAGCCGAAATCACAGCACAGCTATTGTCTTCATCTTATGTGTATTTGATTTCCTCAGACGACGGCTCGATTATCAGGATTTTTGTGCAGATTAACATCTTGGAAGGGAGAGCTGGTTATGTAGTCTTAATGAGTCACATTTCAGTCACTATTTCATATTCATTCCATTGTCTGACAACAGAAACAGTAAAATATACCAATGAAAACAGTTTTATTGAGAATTTAGCTGCATCAAAATGCAGTATGTGGGCACAGAGAGGCAAACAGATGTAATATTAAATAATAAATGTACATTTTGCATGTTCAGAAGAAATGAGCTGCCCTGTCGTGCAAAAATGTAAACAGGTTTGCGTAAGTAAATTGCTCAGTGGAAAGAAAGAAAAGTAATGGGAACCTGGTATTTCTTTTTTTCATGTGTCTAATAGACATAAACAAGTTTTTTGAAAAACATCTATGACCTTTGAAACATGTCTAGTCTTCATGCTCTATGTTTACTATTGTTTCAATAATAATAAACATACATTTGCATAAAGCATCCATATTTGTCCATGCCCATGTTGATTAGAGTATTAAAAACTTGAAAAGTATTCATTTAAGTTACATTTAGAACAAATAAAAATGTGTGATTAAGTTGCGATTAATCATGAGTTAACTCATGCCAATAATGCGATTAATCGCAATTAAATATTTTAGTCGATTGACAGTCCTAGTATTTATCATTCATTAAAGGGATAATTCACCAAAAAATGTTTTGTCATCATTTCCTCACAATCAAGTTGTTCTAAACCTGTATGAGCTTCTGTTGAACACAAAAGGAGATAATTTGAAGAATGTTGGTAACCAAACAGTTGATGGTAGCCATAGTATTCACAGAGGTTTTTTTTTTTTTTCCAAACTATGAAAGTCGGAGGTTACGGCCAGCTGTTTAGTCGACAATATTCTGCAAAATATCTTTTATGTTCAACAGAAAAAAAGAAACTCATACAGGTTTGGAACAATTTGAGAGTGAGTAAATGATGATAGAATTTTCATTTTTGGGTGAACTATGCCTTTAATGCATTTCAGTCATAAATGTGTTGTGGTTGTTATTGTTTCTTTGTGTCCTTTAGGTCCAAAGCCCAAAGTGAAACAAGATGACTTTGAGGATCTATTATCAACACAGGGTTTTGGCTCCAAACTGGACAAGAAGATGCCCAGAACTATTGCTGAGATGAGGAAGCAGGAGCTGTCTAAAGACATGGACCCTCTCAAACTTCAGGTATGACTGTTTAGCAGAATTTACATTTATTTTTTCCCCAAGAACACATGGACATATAAATGTGCTTTGGGCTCGATGATGATGAAGGTTCGTATGTTAGATCTTAGATTGGATCGAGGGGAAGGAGAGGAACATCAGAGCGCTGCTCTCCACGCTGCACACGGTCCTGTGGGAGGGAGAGAACCGCTGGAAACCCGTCAACATGGCAGATCTGGTCACACCTGATCAGGTGAAGAAGGTCTACAGGAAGGCTGTGCTTGTTGTGCACCCAGACAAGGTATAAAAGATTTATATTCAAATATTTACAAATTGTATAAACCGTTTATGAACCAATAAATCGATATTTCTAAAATCAACATGAAAAAGGACTCTTAATTGACCTTTAAGTGTTACTGTACACGGTTTTTCAGTGAATTTTTGAAAAGAATGTTTTTTTTTTTTCTGCTGACAACTAAGCCTATGCAAGTGGAGAAAATCATTGCAATCAATAATACCACAGTCTTACACAATCCAATCAATTTAAATAATGTTTATTGTATGTATTTATTTGTGTATTTATGTTTATGTATTTATTTGTTCATTTTTGTTTGTATTATTTTTTATTATTTGATGTTTTTATTTGTTTATGTATTTATTTTTTAATTATTTATTGTTTTCCTTTCAGACATGAGAATTTGGGGGATCTTTTATTCAAGAAAATATTTTTATATATTTTTTAATATATTGAACAATATTTTAATTAATCAAAACAATATATAAAGAAATAATATGGATACAACTTTTTTTATTGCCAGTAATACAAATATTGATTCATATTAATCAAAGAATAAAATAAAAAGTTTATTGTATGTATGGATATATTTATTTGTTTAGGTGTTTATGTTTATGTATTTGGTTATGTTTTTATGAATTTATTGGTTTATTTGTACGTTTTATTATTTGTTTATTATTTTGAAATTATGTATTGTTTTCTTTTCATTTCTAACATATATATATATATATATATGTATGTGTATATATATATATATATATATATATATATATATATATATATATGAGTTTATTTGCAAAAGCAGATAACTCCGGGTTTTTTTATTTTCAAAAATCATGTTTTTTATTATGTTATCATGTTTTTATTGTGCTTTATTTTGTTAGTTAGCTGTATTTTTTAGTTATTTTTTAACCAAATCAAAATAACCGAACTGCAGTTTGATTGAGATTAATTGGAATGCACAATGAAAAAACATGATTTTTGAAAATTGTTAAAAACATTGTTTTTGAGTTCTGTTTTTGCAAATGAACTCTTCATATATATATATATATATATATATATATATATATAAGCAATATATTCATTTTTAATTACAAAATATGAATAAACATTCCAAATATTCCAAATATTTATTGATAGTAATACAGTTACAGTATTGATAAAGTTATAATTTTTTGTATTAAAAAAGTATACAAAAAAAAAGTGTAAATAATGAAAGTCCAAAAATCTATATAATGATTCATCCATCCATATGTATGTATATGGATTATTAAGAAAATAAATAGGGTCATATGATTTCTTTTTGACTTAAATTCAGTGCTAAAGATTTATAATATGGATCTATGAAGAAATAACCTTTTTTTTTTCTGGTCTTCCAGGCTACAGATCAGCCGTACGAGCAGTACGCTAAAATGATCTTCATGGAGCTGAGCGATGCCTGGTCCGAGTTTGAGAACCAAGGAGCCAAAGCCCTGTTCTGAGCGTGCTCAGTGAGCGTCTGCCAGGAGCGGCGGGCCCCCTACAGGCAGCCTGAGGCACAGCGCTCGCTCACTCTCTCCATACACACAGACACACGGCTCTGAGAGAGTCTGACAGTTGAGACGGATCAGTCAGAGAAGGAAAACAGACCTCTTTCTGCTTGAGGAACAGTCTAACCTCTTCCTGAACTCTGGAGTGAAATCTGTGGCGCTGGATCTCTCCTCCTTCAAAAGGGGAACATGCTAGCATCCTTTTGGCATTTGTAGATGATTAAAAACCATGCGCACACTCCCAACACCTGAGACTACAGTCTGTGTCTTGCACTTCAAAAGAGCTCCAAAACAGATGGTTTCTGGGATGAAGACGAAATGATTATCGCTGATCTTTTTCATGTCATTCTATGCATCACACTATTGTTTTCACTTTTTGTTTTTCAATCAGTGTGGCTTGTCACTTACTGATGTAAATAATCACTCGACTCGTATGTGTTTGAGGGGTGGATCATGTTCATATGAAGCTAAAGCAGAGGGTTTTGACTTCTGTGCTCCATGATGTGAAGGCTTTTGATCACTTTCACTTCAGTTTTGTCATGTTTTCACTGATCTCTAGTGTTAATTCTCTCCAGGCACCTCGTGTGTATTTGTGGGTTCAGGACTCGATTTCTGCAGTCCAAAGGGTATTTCAGTGACCGAAAACAAACTTAACATCAACAAAAAGTGTGAGCTTTCCATATATTTTTTTTTTAATCTCAAGGACCAATCAGAAAAGTCTGTCTTATTTATTGTTCTGAAAGCTGTACATGGCTAATTGATGGATATAAAAAGGACTAAAATAACAAATTTATTGTAAACGATGGAACAAACAAGCGAAGCATTTTGTAAAACTAAATCATTCCAAAGCATCTACTAATATGAATGTGCTTTTTAAGATTATTGCCGGAATGTAACTTTTTTTTTTGTTTGTTTTTTTTGGTACAATTATCCTATTTTCCACAATATTTTTTTTTGTTTGTTTGTTTCCATAATCTCTTAATAATGACACTAGAAAGTTTGCACCAATCCCTCAGGACATCAGGCCAAATTCAGTGTCCGATCGGAGAAAAAAACTAACAAAAAAGTCTTATAAAACTTTATAGACAATGAAGTGAGGGTGGTAATTATTGCTGTTTTTATATATCGACCTATAGTTTGAAATATTTCATCTTATATCTGCCATTATTCATGTATGATGTTTGGAGGCGATACAGTCTGACTAACAAAACCAAATCCTTCATCTGTGTTACCGGTTTCTGAGCAAAATCATTTGCTGTTAAAAGGACTGAGGGGCTGGTTCAGATTGTTGGTTCAATGTTTTGAGTGATTTTGGAAATGTTTTGGTTTATTCACCCTCCACCAAAGTCATAAATGATCATAAATGTTTCAAACTGGAATGTGGCATTTGTGTTCAAAATCTTTGGTTGCATAATTAGCGAATAGGTTGAATGGGCTCCGATTGAAATGACTTAATTTAGTCTATAAATAAATGTCCTTATTCTGTGAATCTATCCTTATCTTCCCCAAGAAATGAACAATGCTGCTGCATTTTGGTGGAGCGTGAATATCTTTTAATGACACATTTTCACTCTTTTTGCCCACTCAGTTTTCCTTTGTGTGTCAAACTAGTGTTTCTCACCAGCTGTCTCCTGCAGTGGAGAACAAAATCATAACACCACTGTCTTAAAGATATTTTTGTCATATTTTCTTTTGTCAGATTTTGACCAATAAACCATAATCATGGTTTGGGTTTAGACTGTCTTTTTTATTAATTAATAAGTAAAATTCATGTACGAGAATTTACATCTTCAAATACGGCGATACCTAATTTATTTTCTTTAAAGTAAGGTGGAATATTCGTCATTCAGATGACATGTTATATTTGAAACTAATATGTGACCCTGGCTGGACCACAAAACCAGTCATAAGTAGCCAGGGGCACCGTGGGGGGTTTGGACTATTCTAAGGGCCCGACGATGGGTGGCCCCCGATGCTGTCCAGGGGGCCCAGAAACCGTAGCGGCGCTGCCAAGTAGCACAGGTATATTTTGTAGCAATAGCCAACAATACATTGTATGGGTCAAAATAATCGACATTTCTTTTATGCCAAAAATTATTAGGATATTAAGTAAAGATCATGTTCCATGAAGATATTTCTAATCGTGGTCTCAGTTTCACGCAGCTCTGTGACATCATCATCGACCACAACGCTCTTATTATGAAACTCAGACCTTAAATATAACATAATTTAGCTTTAATCTTGGCCTTTTACAAAATTATACTAATGCTACGTTATAACCTCAATACATCTTAAAAAGTAAACAGTATTTTGATTAATCTTGTATGAATTACCCGTTCTAACGGTTGCGCTAGACGTCTATCAATGCTAACGTTAATCAGCTAAAATGGACTACAGATCAATTTAGGACCATCAGCCATGCAGCAAATCTCTCGATCACCAAACCTTCTCTAATCATCTCGGGTTTTAACCGATCATATAAGGAAAATTGACAGGATCACAGGAAGAGCTCGCTAGCTTGTTGATGGTCGGCTGCGATGTGTGAAGTAAGCGACTGGCAGCAAGTACGCCTTTAAAATAAAAGTCCCGTTGCAGTGATTTACAACGACCGCTGGGGACAGCCACGTGCCCCTATTATGGGTAATGAAAGGTTCATATTTTGGATTTGGGAGTCCCCAACAACAGGTTTACATGCATGCAAGGTCAAAAAACACTTTCATTTTCTTATAATATGCATTTATTTTTACCTTATTTGCTCAACGACTCCCGAACGATTCACTCAACGATTCATTTTTCCAAACCCCTCCTTTGCGTGACGCTAATCTGCGGTGATTGGTCGATTTCAATTAAAGCAGTGTTTGTAAGATTTTTAATGCTTAAAAAGCGGCGCCTAGTGGCAAAGAATGAATTTGCATTTTCATTCAGACCAATGCGAAAATCAAGTTTTCCCAGGTCTGGGCGGCCAATATGCTAATGTTGATGTCAACATGAAACGGCTTGGGATTCTTTTTGATTCAGAGTCGACTCTTTCTTTTGAGAGACAATAACTTTATACATGCTGCACTTTCAGATTTAAAAATTTGCAGGATTTCATTCACTTAGAGCTGTGCTACACACTGCATGAAAGGTAATTTTCAAAAATCCGTAATAGGGGCACTTTAATATGCATTCAATATAAATGCAGAATATTTCTACAAATGTCTAAAAATGTTATATTCTGCATTATATCCACTGTATCCATTTTAAAATCTTAAATTAAATGTAAAAAGTCATGCGGGATATTTATAATATACTTAATTTACATTATACTTAGTAAGCAGACTTTCATCCAGTGACTTACAAATGAAGAAAAACAAGTGCAAGACCCAACAATATTAGCATTAACACAATGATGAGTTTCATATAGTACAAACACTACAGCAATATATCTGCAGAAAAGCAAAAGGATTGTTTAAGCTTTATTTATAAACTACAGATCAATTCCATTCAAATGTATTAGTGTTTTTCACAATATAGATCATTCCAAAAAGTAAACAAACCAAGGGTCACATCAACAAGGGAGACTTATTGTAATTAAGAATTACTGTACTCTATTACTGTAAAATAATAGTCCACCTGAAGTTGAGGCATGTGGTGATGAGGTACATCCATGAACTACAGTGACTGCGCATGTGCACTGGCTGGCTGGTCTAGCCTGAATAATAAGGTTTTTTTAATGGTATTTGAGCAAAATAAACAACTTTGATGAGACAGTTGTTATAAGATTTCACTGGTGATTTCAAATATGAAATTTAATCGTAAACTTGTCTAACAGTTTTAGAGAATTCAGTGTTTTCCCCATTCAAAGAGAGGAGCTGCACTTGCATGCCCGAGAGGTGTTTCAGATGGTCACAGAGGGAAATGACTTGCCCTAAACAGACTTTGGTTAATAACAGTACAGCTACTGGACCTCAGGATGGACATCCCATGGTGTGGGCGGAGAGACATAATGTTCAGTGCAAAAAAGGGTTTTTCCAAAAGCTTTATCACTCTTTTTTGCTTTTCCTCTTTAATCTAAAACAGCAACGCATTATGAAGAATTTGCACATTTTAAAGAAGGTGTAGAGAACTATGGTCAGGATAGCGATGAGAAAAGCGAACACATCCAGACAGTGGTACTGGTACCAGGTAAGGTTGTGGGCCTCGACACGCAGGTGTTTAGCACCTTTATTACGCATGACAAACTCAATCCAGAACACAGCCTCATCCAAAGGCTTTACTGGTCTGTCATGATGAATCCTGGACAAACGCATAGTGTTCTCTTTATACCTGAGGAGATGAAGACCAATTCTGTTATATGTCCGTGTATGCTAAGTATAGTGCAATAGAGAACATAGAGCCATCAAGATATCTAGACTGAAATCCAAAGTCCTGTTATGCACTGACACCACTGTAAATCTGACGTGAGTGACTTACGAGGGGTCATTAATGATGGTATTTATTCCATCCACCAGGTCTTGCGGCTCCATGGTTTTGATGTTGTCTATAACAACAGCAGCACCTTTGGCCTTCATATGAACTAAATTATCAGGCTGGTCAGCAAACAAGGGGATTCCAACCATTGGAATGCCATGATATATGGCCTCATATATGCTGTTAGTGCCTCCATGAGTGATGAACGCTCTGGTTTTAGGGTGACCTGATCAGGGGGTAATGGATTATTAAACAAGGAAACCTCCCCCAAAAAAACATTGTTACAGTACCATATAAAATATATAATAAAAAATACAATAGAAAATATAATAAGTAGTATATAATCACAAATTATAACACAAACCCAATAAATCATTTTGAGGGATCCACTTATAGGTTCTGGTGTTTTCACCAAGAGTATCTGGCTTCTCTCCATTATATCGCCATAAAACCTGCAAGCAAAACAAAACACTTTATATAACGACAATCTCAACAAATCAACGGATAATGACAACTACTGGAGTAAAGGTGGAAATTCACTTTTAATTGTGACAAAATTAACCTGTATAGAACTCATTCAAATTGAGGTTGCTACTTTTCCCTCATTCTAATCATATCAGTGCTTATTTAAAAAAAATATAAGCATGGTAAGTTACCTTCTGTGGAATCTGTGCCAGTGCTGAGGCGATTTTATTGCTCGTCTCTTTGGGCATTTTGTCTACCAAAGACCCCAGAGTGAAGACCACAATCCCATCATCCCCTGAACTCTGTACAAACTCCTCCATGTCCTACATATAAAAAAGACATCACAAACTTTTGTTATGAAAAAGTGACTCCACACAGGTTTCTGCAACATCTGAAATATGTTGCTGCAGGTACAATTCACTGAAGCTTCCAGGTAAAATAATGGCACTAAAAGCAGCTGGTACAGCAGGGTTACATGTGGATTAACTGCTGAATCTTCAATGACACGATAAAATAATTCATATTTTAACTCAGTTTTGAATGTAAGGTTGTAGTCTGCATTGAATGTGAATCTCAAATGACTGTGTACCGCGAAATAACGTCGAGAAATATCTTCATATTCACACCTTTCTCACACCTTCCTTTTCCACGTGGGGTTTGCGCAAACAACAACATACAACAAACCAGCGTCCTATTCAAGAACAAATAACTCTTTAGTTATCTCAAGAGCATGACCTATGTAGTTCCATTCTTGAACAAATTACTTGGCAGGTATCCGTGGAAAGATTTTATCCCAGCTAACAGTCCTTTTAATGAATATTTAAAAAAAAAAAAAATACTTGAGTTACCAGTTGGAATCCTTCTGACGAATCCTGAACTGAATCCATTCAGAGCGGTTACTGAATCAATACCTGACTTACTGAACTGAAAGTTATTATATACAATTGTTTTCAGTGAAGTAAAGATAAATGGTCTTGAAGTATGATTCAGATCATGAATTATTTATTTGACAATGTGAAAAAAGACAGACCCACCTTGGGTAATGGTTTGGCAGGGGTGCAGTGAAGGCCTCCAACGTATTTGAAGTTGGGCAGGAATGGCCGAGGAAACTCAAAATCCCAGTAGATTCTGATTAACCAGATATCAGCTTTACCCATCATCTCACAATAGGAAGTGGGCCGTCCTGGAATGAGGAGGTTCAATACCAGTTAGTATTGAAATCTCACAGTCTTTTTATTTAATCTTGAAAACATCACAGAATCACAGAATAATAATAATAATAATAATAATAATAATAATAATAATAATAATAATAATAATAATAAATTTATTTATAACACACTTTATATTCACACAGAATCCCAAAGTGCTACATATTAAAAATAAAAAGAAATGTTAAGAATCATTCAAAGGCTTTACTAAAAAGGTAGGTTTTGAGGCCACGTTTAAAAGCATCGACAGTCTGTGGAGTCTTTAGATGGTCAGGGAGAGCATTCCACAAACTCAGAGCAGCTGAGCAAAAAGCCTAATCTCCCATAGTTCGAAGCTTAGTCCTGGGGAGTTTTAGGAGATATGTTGATGCAGAATGGAGTCTACGTTTAGAAATTTGTGGAGTAAGGAGTTCCTTGAGATATGATGGGGCGTCACCATGGATGCACTGATTGGTAAGGAGGGAGACCTTATAAACAATCCTGAATGAAACAGGAAGCCAGTGTAATGATTTTAGAATAGGGGTGATATGATCGTATTTGCGTACCCTCATCAGGATCCTAGCAGTACTGTTCTGAATGTACTGCAATTTCTGTAGGCTTTTGCCAGGGATCCCGATGAGGAGTGCATTACAGTAGTCCAGCCTGGAGAAGACAAAGGCATGGACAAGCTTTTCTGCATCTGCAAGAGTGAGCATAGGATGAAGTCTAGAGATATTCCTAAGATAGAAGAAGGAAGTCTTGCACATATGTTTAACGTGAGCCTCAAAAGTCAGATAAGAGTCCATTCTAACACCCAAGTTGACAAGTGATATTGAGAGTGGAATGTTTTGGCCAGAAAAGGTAATACTGGAAATAACAGATGTCTGAACCTGGTGTGGGGTGCCTACTAAAATGGCTTCAGCCTTTGAGCTGTTCAAATGCAGGAAATTTTGGCTCATCCACGCCTTTACCTCCTCCAGACAGGTAGTCAAGGTGGAAGATGACAGGGCAGCAGAAGTGGATGAATTGGTCTTTAGGTAAGGTTGAGTGTCATCAGCATAGCAATGAAATGATATTCCATGCCGGCTGATGACATGACAGAGGGGGAGCATATATAGAATAAACAGAGTGGGGCCGAACACTGTGCCTTGAGGGACACCACAGGTGACATTGTGTGTCAAGGATTTAGCCTCTCCCAAGGCAACATACTCAATTCTCCCAGTAAGGTAGGATGAAAACCAGTTATAGACAAGAGTCAGAGAGACTAATGGTGAGATGTAAATGATGCAGAAGAATGTTGTGATCCACAGTGTCAAATGCTGCAGTCCAATCTAGAAGGATGAGAAGAGATGGAGAACCAGCATCTGCTGCCATCAGCAGATCATTCGTGACCCTGACCAGAGCTGTTTCAGTACTGTGGCCAGAGTGGAAACCAGACTGGAATTTCTCAAACAGGTTGTTTTGTTTTAAAGGGGTCTGAAGTTGTGCAGCAACTACTTTTTTCCAGCACTTTAGAAAGGAATGGAAGGTTAGAGATGGGCCTGTAGTTGGCAAGGACTTCTGCATCTAAAGTGCATTTTTTGAGGTGTGGTCTGATGACAGAAGTTTTCAGTGCAGGTGGAACTTGACCAGCCTGGAGGGAGTGGTAGATAACCATAGTAATCAGGGGACTTATGGCATAAAGGTTAGATTTCACCAAGGCTGCAGGAAAAGGGTCCAGGGCACAGGTGGATGGTTTCATCTTGCTGATTATGTCCTCAGCCTCTCGCTGTGAGATGTCAGAGAAACAGCAGAGAGGTTGGGGAGTCCCAGGCTGTAAATCGGGAACTGGACAAAAGGGAGCGAATGGTGTATACTTTTTTCCTGAAAAAGTGATAAAACTGTTGCATCTCTCCTTTGTAGCTTCTAAATGAGAGTGAGCTTGCGGTTCAAGATGTGATTTATAGTAGAGAAAAGCTGCTTCGAGTTTCCAGGACTATTGTTAATGATCGTGACCTACCATCTCTCAAGGACTTTGCATAGGCCTTCTGATGCCCTCCATGGGCCTGCCTATGAACAGTGAGTCCTGTGACCTTAAGGCGCCGCTCAAGGACACGTCCAGCTGTCTTCATCTTTTGCAGTTCACAGGTAAACCACGGGGCTGAACGGGAGAAGGTGATGGTTCTAGTTCTGACAGGAGCATGGAGAGCTATGAGACTGCTCAAAGATCTATTGTAAAAGTCAACTGACTCCGCAGAGAGATGCTAAAGATCTATTGTTAAAGAGTCCAGGTTGATCTTTTTCAAATTCCTGAAACACATTTTTTTTTTTTTTTTTTTTTTTTGTGGGAACAAAGGAGTGCCAACTCCATTGAAATTATCTAACGGTTAGACACACCCAAATCATAAACCAGAGGGTTACTAATAGGGGAAGAGTTTGAGATAACCAAATCCAATGTGTGTCCCCTAGAATGTGTGGGGACATCAACATGTTGTTGGAGATTAAGACAGTCCAATAATTGCAGAAACTCAGCCACAAAGTAGCAGGAGGGAGTATCTATATGAATATTAAAATCTCCAAGTATTAAAATATTGCCAGTGGTAGAGCAAAGTGTTGTAAGAAGGTCATGAATCTCTGAGAAGAACACTGAGTTTAGTTTAGGGGGCTGGTAAATGAGAAGTATTGTCAGACGGGAAAGGAGGTTTACATTTAAATGCATAACATTCAAACGAGGACAGTGTTGGCAAAGGGAGGGGGCATAGCTCCAGTTGCTGTCGATATATCATAGCTAGGCCACCACCATCTTTTTGAAAACCACATCTTGTGTTTTACTGAGAATTTTTTTTTTCTTAAATTATTTTTTGAAAGCATGGTAAATACTGGTAAAATGTACCAACAATCACATTTAAAAATATACACTTTTTGATATACCATAAAAATAACAGGTAGCCCATCTGAATTATATAACATTTAGGCTATCCACCTCATAGTAGCCTACCAAAATTTTATTAACAGTAGAAGTGAAATCTTATAGTAGCCTTCAAATCTGGGTACTGTCTTACATTTTAAAATCACTTACAGGGGAAGTTTTGTCCCATCAGGCTAACGTGACAGTCACGACTCATGCGCTGTAAGCTTTTCTTTTTCTTTTGTTTTCACTCCCGATCTTTACAACACACATTATATTACGTATTTCATGGCACACACTTTTACGAGTATTTGGTGCCACGTATTGTTGTGGGTGTATTATTGACATAGTCTCAGCCTCAGATGTCACGCCCACAGACCGTTTGCTGAACATCTGATGCATATGACACACAAAAGTGGAAACACTTCAGAAGTTTCGAAGTCTTCATCGGATTGGTTGAATTATACAGGATTTCCGGAAGACGTGTATGTCGCGTTCTTTAACGTTCCGCCTGGAAACAAAGAAGCCGTGTTGCCAAACCCCCTCAAGAAAGAAGAAAGCCATCGTGTTTACAACTGTGACGACGAGCGCTTATCAGCATCAACTAAACGCTTGATTTTCAAAAGTATGTGAAATATTCAAAGTTCGTGGCATAGAATCTTTAAAATACATCCGAGAGTTTTACACACCGGTCTGTTATTGTGGCGACATTTCCATGCCCCGAAACGTGACGCTCAACGAAAGTCTAGACCCTGAATATAAGACGACCGCGTTTTTTCAGATGTATTTCCAAGAAAAAAAAACAGTCTTATATTCGGGCCAATACTGTACAAACCCGAGGATTTGTAAAGAATAATGTTGGAGGATTTCAATATAAGCCAAGAGGAGACTGGTTTTCCTTTGCTAAAGTAAAAATGTTTTCTTTTGCTTCTGTAAACAAACTCGCAAGACTAGCATATCTCTGAAGCACGTCCTACGTCATCCTCCGGAACGGCTTCCGCATATGACAGTTAGATGAAGTGAGAGAGAAGTGTTTATTAAGTTTGAAAAATGGATATTTTTCTTACAAAAACGCATGGATTCGCTACAGGAGGCCTTTATTCACCCCCCAGAGCCGTGTAAGGCACGTTTTATTATGAATGCGTGCACTTTATTTGACATCTTTTGGACTGTTGAACAGAAACACCCACCATACCTGCCAACCCTCCCGTTTTTCCTGGGATTCTCCCGTATTTTACCATTCTATCCCGCTGTCATCCCGTTTAAATATTTTCCCTTATTTTTAATCTTTCTATAAAAAAATCCCACTGGGCGTATTTTATATGTTTCCTACATTCGCCTCCGGTAAAACTCCCATAATTTGTATGGCCCAAACCTCCTTATATGAATAATCACTTTAACATATTCCAAGGTTGTCCAGTTACCAGATCTTGTATGAAACGCATCCTTTTCACACAATCGACACATACAAATTTCAACCCATTTGTCCCCTCAACTTGGCAACCTACAACCGAATGATGCTATTGATATCTGTGCAGGTACTACCGCTGGAAGGAAACAAGGATCACTGGTAGAAATGGGAGAAGACTGAAGTGGTGCTCTGGTAAAAAAAAAAACTAAATATACATGTAAATTTAGATATAGCTTACACTTCAAAAAGCTATGTTCAATTGATTAAATATGAGCACTGCAAGTTTCAAAGTCAGGTGCTGCTCTGCTTTGTTTACTGCGGTTACCAGGAAACGGCCATATTCCTGGCGAAAAGCGCCACCTGCTGACAGAGAATGAATTTGCATTTTTTTCAATAAGTCTTTCTGCACTTTGTTTAGACCAGGGGTGTCAAACTCAGTTCCTGGAGGGCCGGAGCCCTGCAGAGTTTAGATGCAACCCTAATTAAACACACCTGATCCAGCTAATCAAGTCCTTCAGGCTTATTTGAAAACTACATGGTTTATGAGTTGGAGCAGGGTTGGAACAAAACTCTGCAGGGCTGCGGCCCTCCAGGAACTAAGTTTGACACCCCTGGTTTAGACCAAAGCAAAAACAACCCTTATTTTTACAAAGAGAATACGCAGTTGTAAATGTGAACCGGTGGATGAAGAAGTTAATGAATTATAAAAATCTAAAGATACACCCTACACTAAGATATATTTACATGTTAGTAAATTAATATAACTGTTTAATGATAATAATAGTTTAAAGTAATATAATAAATGAATATAATAATAATACAATATAATAATTGACATGTTAGAGACCCCTGAAAGTCTTTGTCAAAGATAGTCTGGGTGTTTGAGTCTGATGACCTCTTAACATAATTTCAGGTCTGTGTATATCTTAAGGCTTTGTCAAGGGTAGTCTGGATGCTTGAGTCTACCACTTAACATAATCATAAGGCATTTTAAATAGCATCATAAATCATAAATAATAAGGCATCATAATAATAATAGCATCATAAATCATAAATAATAAGGCATTTTAAATAGCAAACAGAGTCATGCATTTTTTTTTATTTTTTATTTTATTTTATTTAGGCTTGTATTTTGTTTCAGCACATTTCACACTTTTCAGCACATTTTCACACACATTTCAGCACTTTTTAGCACTTTTCCTTAAAATTAATTTATATAAGTTATTTTTGCATTAGAACCTGTTGTTGTAGGCCAGTGGCTGATCAGCATGTAACTACATGACGTGAGTAAATAAATAATGACGGAAGTTTCATTATTGGGTGAACCGTAGGGCTTACCTTTAACTCACCTAAATATTCAGTGTAGTAGTTGTCAAATTTTCTCCAAGCAATAGTGGCAAAAAAATCTTGAGAAAGGTAGAAAAGCATATTAAAGATTCGCTCTGTGAAGCTCATCTTGTCCGTGAGTTTACTCATGACTCCAGGAACAAATGATGGTGGAGCTGGTATCTGACCACACATCCGCTCTAGAACATTACCAATGGATAACCGGAACGTGTAAACCAAGGGAACGTTCAGCTCTTCAGCCACAATATCGCTGCATGGGTACATCGGATCTGACAAAACAACGTCAAATTTTCCGTTTCGTAATTTGTCCATCAACTTTGATTTGAGAATGCCGTCACAGTATGATGTACACATATCCTGAATAATGGAAGCAAGGTTGTAGAATTTCATTAGAAACTGTAGTAAGTTTAACTCATCAGTCTCGTACACTGAGAAATAAACTAATTCCTCAATGAAGTCTCGCACCTCCTGTTCATCCACGGACGCGTTAAAGGGCTGATAGCAGAAGCGATCCGATTCTTTAGCTTTCATGAAGAGAGAGGCATCCGGAACCAGCACTGTGACATTGTGTCCCCTGTCAATCAAACTTTCCAACACGATCTTCAGATTGATCCAGTGACTGCCGTCAGAAAACCAAACTAAAACATTCCCACACTCTGCAGGACCGAACACAGTGAGCAGAGAAAGAAAACACACTACGAGTCTCATGATTTCCAGCGATAGCGATAGAGATCACCAGTGTCCCGCCTCAACATATACTCTCAGGTGTAATTATTAACCAGTGCAAAGTCATGGCTCCTGGCGATCATATATCAATAAAAGTATTCAGATAAAGTATTGCAGACCAAAAAGAAACGTAAAGCAGGTTCATGCACTTAGCTGATATTCTTGTTTCGTGATTAGAATAGGGGGGAAGTGCCAATATACGTATATCTTTCAGCGTATTTTATTAACAGTAACTTTAAAGTTGCTCATTATAGTTTCTAAATAATTCGCACGTAGACCATATATGCACAAGAGCCCAAGTTTTTGCTTTATCTTTTTCTCCTTATATGGCGTTGTGCGTCCACCTTGAATGAAAACAGAGTTCGTGGGTTTTATCAGTCATTTTAACGGGCAGATCAGAAGGAGAGTGCATATTCCGTCAGTAATAACTTCTGATTCTCTGTATTTAAAGTCTTGACGCTTAACTTATGGTCTACTTTACATTTGATCGTTTTCTGGAGCTCGCAGCATTAATAGGGCGGTGGGCCTCTCACTATCTTTCCACTAAAATATAAAATGCCTGGTAGTTTTACAATCTCATCTCATTAGCAGCTTCCATTTACGGGTGATGTATTCTCATCCAACTCTAATTCATTCTAAATTAAACTTACCTTCTACAGTATACACATATTTTATGGCCACTTTTGTTGTTGTTGTTAAAATGTTTTGTCAGCTGAACAACCGTGCAATCCATTGAACACACTATAGTTTTTCCACTCATAGTTGTATTTTCATTCCTTGCCAAAATTAAAAAAAAAAATGGTCCCTTGACAAGATTTTCACTTTAATGTTACACGCATAGTAGTGCATAATTAATATTCATGACCACAGGGTCCGTGTATGTTGAGTTCATTCGTTTTTTGATGTAAAATTGGAAACAGAAACATGAGAAAATGGCACCTTTTTCTTTTTATCACAGCAATCCTAACTTTTATTTTAGACAGTACCATTTCATTAATAATGAGTATAAATTGATTTAATTTTAGACACAACATAGTGTGTTTTATTTGACTTAAAGGTCCCATGACATGCTGCTTTTTGGATGCTTTTATATAGGTCTAAATGGTCCCTAGTACTGTATCTGAAGTCTCTTTCCCGAAATTCAGCCTTGGTGCAGAATTTCAGCCACTACGAGCCAGTCCCACAATGAGCTTTCCTCAGGACGTGCCATTTCTGTGTCTGTAGCTTAAAATGCTAATGAGGGTGGGTGTGTGGCCTTAACCAGCTTGCGGCCACGGTACCATGCGCTGATGGTGACAGTGGATGTATTGCAATGGCTCGTAGACACGCAGTCGTTCAAGCTTTTCAGTTTGACCCAGATTCTGATCCGGATGGAGAAGCACCGGATGAAGAAGTTGCAACTCAGCGGCTACAGCAGGACGTCTCCGAATGGTTAGTTTAAAATATTGTGTCTGGATACGGTACTTTAATTGGTTTGTTTATGTACGCTGTTACAGTTATTGTTGGCTTTTCATGTTGCTCTGATTTGCTATCGTTCTAAAGCTGTATTAGCATCTATGTCAGTAATCTTTGTAGATTAGAGCAGTGGTTCTGAACCGGTTTGGCCTTGGGACCCACGCTTTCCCATGGTCACCAAGCCGCGACCCACTTTTATATATATATATATATATATATATATATATATATACACACACATATATACATACATATATATATATATATATATATATATATATATATATATATATGTATATGTTAAATAAATTTGCTTTGTTTTTATTTTTTAACAAATTATATATATATATATATATATATATATATATATATATATATATATATATATATATATATAATTTGTTAAAAAAATAAAAACAAAGCAAATTTATTTAACAAATTAAGTTAAGACTGTTAAAAATATTACTAATACTGAATAAACAGCCTATAAGGTAAGGCTATTAAATAGATGTCCCAAACTAGTTTTTGTTAATACAGTTAAGTTGGTATGAGACACCACAGTCATTTAAGCATATACAAAATAACACAAAGTGGAAATAACATGATATTTTTGGGTTATGGAAACAACCGTTACCATGAATAACATGAACTGTTAATAACACGTGAAAACTGCTCCTGAATAGAATGAATATACCTTCATGCAAATCCTTCCCAGCTAACACACGCAGTACCAGTTATGTGATTTATCGGTACTGTACTTTTATTTCACGCGTTGCATGTTCGTAGTTTCTGCGCTTTAGTGAAGCGATGTAGCTACAGCGCCGCGCCGCGTTCGCGCGTGCTATAGAAGAGTGTGCGCTACAAACACTGTATAACATCTGACAGGACAGGATAGTTCGCTTTTCTGAGGTGAGAGACTTTTTTTCATAGCAGGTTACGAAAATAACGATAGAATAATGCCACTGACAATAAATCTGTCTACATCTCATCTGACTTCAGCTACTGAATCTGGAGAGAGCGTTTTTCTCAGGAATTATTACTGCATCTGACAGAAGTGTCGACAACAGCTTTCATGCACGTCTTTTAAAATAAACCTGTAGCTACGGGTGGGCCTGGGTGGCCATCTGTGGCCCACCCAATGAGAAGTTTGTAATTTTCCAAATGAGAAGTTTGTAATTTTCCAAATGGATGTAATTTAAACGATACTAATAAACGTCTTATTTCACTGTAACTTTATTTATTAAAAATATTAAACGCTTGTTTTCATGGTCAATTGCAGGTCGTTTCTTAGTTTTCCCTCTTCCTATAGGTGCATATCATCATACGCACGTCAAAATGATGATTCGTCCGTTTCTGTTAGTCCCACCCACAATGTTATGTTTCGACCTATGTTTAAGACGTAAGGATATAATAGTAAAATGCGCGCGTTTGTGAAGTTAAATGTGAAAATAGCCTAGAAAAGCAAACATAAATCAGATCAATTCTTTAAAAAGTAAAAGTCTTAGCAATAAATCTGGACTGTCTACAAATGAAACCCGACAGACCACCCGCGGGTGCTGGATTTTATAGATCGGAAACTTCTGAACCAAGCGTGTTTGAAACATCATATTAGCATAGGTACAGTGTTTGATCCGCTAAACAGATGCGTCCTTTGTGGAAGGAAACACATAAACATTGTGCTCGATCTTGGTCGCCACAACAAACTGCATAATTTGCAGCTGTGCACATTTCTGCGGTCCTCGATGTGCGTGAACTGACAGAGACTCTTGATTATCAAATCATCAGCAAAGCCCCGTTGTTTCACACTGAGGTAATGCTTTTTAATAAACTTCCTTTAGTTAACGTTAGTTAATGCATTAACTAACATTAACAATACATTTGTTACCGTGTTTATTCATCTTTGTTTACCAGCTCAGGCAAATTTTAACAGATACAGCTTTTAATTTTAATAATGTCCTATTAGTAAATTTTGAAATGAACATTAACATAACAAATTACTAATGTTAATGCATGCTTTAGAAGTACTGTGTAACGAACCTTGGTGCTGTATTTTTTGTTGGCAATATTTGACATACAGTTTTCATACGCTACACACCTGGCCCACCCAGTTTTATGTAGGCCCACCCACTTAAACATTTCTGGCTACACTAGTGATATATATATATATATATATATATATATATATATATATATATATATATATATATAAATTATCAGCTATAGTCTCTAACCAGCGCCACTATATTAGTCAGACCTCTGCCATTATTACATCTACCTTTTTGGATAGGTGCCGTTGTGGAAAATGTGCTACCATTTGTACATCCAAAAACAGCAACTGCCATGCTTCGCTCGTTTGCAAGCCATGATGTCTCTCGAGGAAAAATAAATATTGCTCGCCTTGCACGGTAGTAGCTCATTTTCTCATGGGCGGGCGAAATTCTCTGGGCGGGCAAAGCAGAGAAGGGGGAGGTAACCTTTTCCCGTATGATGACATAAAGGGAAGATTCCAGATTGGGCCATCTGAGCTTTCATTTTCTCAAAGGCGAAGCAGGATACCCAGGGCTCGGTTTACACCTATCGCCATTTCTAGCCACTGGGGGACCATAGGCAGGCTAGGGGAACTCGTATTAATGTTAAAATACCTCATAAAGTGAAATTTTCATGCCATGGGACCTTTAAAAAACAGGCGTTTCATTCTTGAATGAATCCGAGTATTTGAATGAATCGTTTGAGTGAGTGGTTCAATGACCTATTTGCTCCTGAACAAATCAGCATTTTGAACGAATCAGTTGAATTGATGACTCTATGACTCATTCATCAACACAATGACTTGCCGCCACCTACTGGCGATGTAGCCTTCATAATTGAGAAGGATATAACTGCAGCCTGGAGATCTAAAAATGGGGGCGGGAACTCCGAAAGGGGGTGGGAGCTCGAAAATAGGGCGTGGCTTCCTCCCATTGACAGACAGGCACGACACGTATGCGCAATTTTTTCTTCCAATCAACTTAAGTGCAAACTCCGCCCCACAGATGATTCTAAAGATTTTATTGGTTGTGTCAATCACAGTGTTAATTTAATTTCCTACACTATGCTACAAAAAATGCTAACCCCTAAACCTACCCCACACCTGATCCTAACCAGTGAAATTGGCTGCACGGCGGGATTGGCGCTGAAAAGAAAGTTGCAGTTCAGGAGATAAGCAGTTAATAAGATTATGCGATATGAGATGGCCGAGACGGGCCGTTTTGTAACTCCCCAACCGGACCTCACTGGACAATGGCACCTTTTTAGTTACACCTAGCGTCACTACCCCCTCCTATCCTGCGAATTTCAAGCCCTGGGACGCCCCAAGTAGGTATAACTGCAGACCGAAGATCTCCAAAATGGCGCGTGAACTCCAAAAGTGGGCAGAACCTTCAAAATGGGGCGGGGTCTCGTCGCGCAAAGACTTTCACCATTGGCTCTGGCTTCAGCCAATTGTCTAACTTTGGTTTTGTTTATAATGATCAATCAATGAATTACAAAACAAGTGCATATTTATTCTTTGTTTAGTTTTAATGTCTGAAAGAAAGATCTAAACCTATTTGTTTGTTTTTGTATGACTCAAGACTTAAAACAGCCAGAGCAGATTAACAAGGCAGCATTTTCACAGATGAACCTTACAGTAAACTAAAATATTAACGTTTGCAAATATACAGTGTCAAATCTTCAAAACATGAATTGTGAAATCTTTAAACGTGAATATGCAGGATTAATAGTGCATTGACATGACCTCATTCCTACTTTTCAACGCATGGAAAAAAAATTATATCATACAGAATGTTCAAAGCAAGCAAAAAGCTTCATCACTCTTTTTTGCTTTTTTTACTCTTTGATCTAAAACAGCAACGCATTATTAAGAATTTGCACGTTTTAAAGAAGACGTAGAGGACTACAGTCAGGATAGTGATGAGAAAAGCGAACACATCCAGACAGTGGTACTGGTACCAGGTAAGGTTGTGGGCCTCGACACGCAGGTGTTTAGCGCCTTTATTGCGCATGACAAACTCAATCCAGAACACAGCCTCATCCAAAGGCTTTACTGGTCTGTCATGATGAATCCTGGACAAACGCATAGCATTCTCTTTATACCTGCAGGGATGAAGAAAATTCTGTTATATGTCTTTGTATTTAGTGCATATGTAGAGAAAACATAAGAGCCCTCAAAATATTTAGACACTGCACTGACACCACTGTAAATCACATTATATGAGTGACTTACGAGGGGTCATTAATGACGACATTGAGTCCATCCACCAGGTCCTGCGGCTCCATGGTCTTGATGTTGTCCATACTAACAGCAGCCCCTTTGGCCTTCACATGAACCAAATTATCAGGCTGGTCACCAAATAAGGGGATTCCGACCATTGGAACACCATGATAAATGGCCTCATATATGCCATTAGTGCCTCCATGAGTGATGAATGCTCTGGTTTTGGGGTGACCTGAATCAGGAGGCAAGCATGGACAAATAAACAAGGAAAAGCAAAAACCACTGTTACAGTGACACACTTACAATGGAAGTAAACAAATATTAAAATACATATTCAGCAGCATACCCCAGTCCTTCCAGGATTTTGCAATTCTGCAATCACAGAATTTATCAAACAAACTCAACATAATTTGGAGGGGCTTGCAATTTTTCTAAATTACCGCAGATTTCGGCCCTACTCAGCAGGGGGCACCTTGATATCAATTTGATGTCAAATATTAGTCAAGCCTTGATCAAGATGCTGTAACATCAATTTAAATTCAGTTTAGATAGCGATTTCTTCCAGTGGTAATTGGGTGAAAAGAAGTTAATTCCAATGTATATGTAGGCCAATATGTTTGATGTTCAATTTACATCAAATCAATGTCATGTCAAGTTTTTGACGTCAGTTTGATTTGCCTACTTGACCTTTTTTTTAATGTCAAAGTGACGTCTTTGCCCACTGGGCAGACGCATCGTAAACTGTTTGCGCCATTACTTATTGTAATACTTATTGTATTGTAATTGTAATTTGGTTCAGTTATTAGTTGTATGGCCAAAAATGTAAATGTGTTATTGTTGTTGTTTTATAATAGTATGCAATTCAGTAAGCCTACATTGAGTGTGAGATAAATTAATGTTCTTCAAAAGCCTGTTGTATCATTATTTGATAAATTACAGAGCCCAATGTTTCTTGAGGTCAAAAAAAGTAATAAAAATATTAGAAGGAGACTGTCTGTGGTATATTTTCACTGCAAAACAACACAAGAAATGTAGCAAATATTGCCGCAAACTTTGAGAAAAGCTGCTGCAAAATCAGTCATTTTAGGCCGCAAAAAATCACAAAATCCTGAAGGGACTAGGTAAAATACAATAATTAAAAATGTAATTTTAGTAATTTCAGTTAAAAATGTAAATTTTCATTTAAATTATATAAAAATATAAAATTTAGTATGTATTAGTATATAATAAAATTAGTATATAATCATTATTGTATAATACAAACCCAATAAATCATTCTGAGGGATCCACTTATAGATTCTGGTGTTTTCACCAAGAGTATCTGGCTTCTCTCCGCCGTATCGCCATAAAACCTGCGAGCAAAACAAAACACACACTAAACCACACTCTCAACAGATCAACGGATAATGGCAAATACATTATAGAGAATCACTACTGGAGTAAATGTGGATATTTACTTTGAATTATGACTAAATTAACGTTAATAAAACTCAAATGTAAATTCAAGTTAGTTCCCTCATTCCAATCATATTTAAAGGATGTAAACATGATTACATACCTTCTGTGGAATCTGTGCCAGTGCTGAGGAGATCTTATTGCTTATCTCTTTAGGCATTTTGTCTATCAAAGATCCCAGAGTGAAGACCACAATCCCATCATCCCCTGAGCTCTCCACAAACTCCTCCATGTCCTACACATAAAAAAGACATCATGGATTTGTACTGTGAAAAAAAAATGACTCTACAATGGGTTGTTGACGTGACATGGCATTTTCACTATCCCACAAGATAAAAATGAATATAATTAATATTGTCGTTATTTAAAATGCTGTAAATCATTAAACATTTCTTTGTCCTACATGGAACTGTTATTACAAAAGCTGCAGTGTTATTTGATGTTTTAAATTTTTGAGCCAAATGTCAAAATTGTCCTATGGTGTGACTGTCTCAAGCATGGTTAAATAAATTACAACTTTTATAAATTAAAAAGAAAAGCATAAAAATGTTAATAAATACCTCCGGCATAATTGTACAAGTGTCTATTTTAGTAAATGGCATTAATTTTTTTTTTCATCCATATATTTCTGAAAGTATAGGAACTTGAAACATTTTGTCTCTGAAAACCATGTCCTATGGTGTGACACCATATCCTGATTTTAAATCGGAAATTCCAGAGAAAACTTTAATTAGTTGAAGGAGTGTTACTGAAGCCCCCTGTGAAGCCTATGATGTGCACATGGTCAAATTTTGTCTCACTACAAAAGTGTTACGTTTTGTTGTCCTTTGGTGTGACACTCCTAAATTATATTTTTTTAATTAAAAACTGCATGTTTAAACTACATAATCGTGGAAAATTATGCAGATGTGTCTTGCAAACTGCTTAATGACAGGTTAGCTTTGAATAGCAAGGTCATTAATTGACACAAAAAGCTGATCTAAATCTAAAGTTGAAATATGCATTGAATGTGATGCAATAAAAATAACATTGAGAAGCATCTTTCTCTTGACAGCTTTCTTTTCCATGTTGGGTTCACGCAAACTACAACACAACAAACCAGCATATAATTCAAGAACAACTGACTCTTGAGTCAGCTCTTTTTAGTGAATTAAAACATATAGCGTGACCAGTAGTTTCATTCTTGAACGAATATTACTCTTATGAGACATTCCTTTTAATGAATTTTTAAAAAAAATACTTGAGTTACTAGTTGGAATCATTCTGATGAATCCTGAAATGGTCTTAAACGTATGATTCAAATCACGAAAAAAGTTATTGATTGACTGATTGAAATTCGGAGACAGATGCACCTCGGGTAATGGTTTGGCAGGGGTGCAGTGAAGGCCTCCAACATATTTGAAGTTGGGCAGGAATGGCCGGGGAAACTCGAAATCCCAGTAGGTTCTGATTAACCAGATATCAGCTTTACCCATCATCTCACAAAATGATGTGGGGCGTCCTGAAATGAAAGAGGTTCAATACAAGTTAAGCTCAACCACCTGCATTTGTTGTTGATTATCACCATAGGCGTTTATTTGTTTCTGCTGGTGGGTGCCCACCCTCCAAATGTGTAAAGGACGCCTTGCAAAAAGGGGAAAATAATGTTTTTTTTTTTTTTTTTGTGTGTGTGTGTGTGTGTGTGTGTCTTCCTTATAATAAAATTAACATTGGCTGCATATTATTACTTATCAGGTCTGTTGAAACTAGAGATTCACACCAGTGTCTGTACAGTCTTTTGATTTAATATTGATAAACCTCAGAAATATGAAGTATGAAATGAACAAAGGATATAATAAATAATGCAGTTATTTATGATATAAGAGTTACGCTTGCATTTGGGGAATTACTCCCTGATATGGGGAATGGAACAAACAAATCTCCATTAACTAGCCATTCTACAGAGGTATTTGTGTGTATTATGACCCACAGGGACCTGATGTGAGAACTCAGAGAGGTTCCTAAATCTCAATAGATTCTTTGATTGGTTGAAGCAAAGTAAGGCAAGTTATTTCACTCATAGATATGTATGGAGGCCCTATTCGACCGCTCCAGATACGTTGACGTGTCCGCCATTTTGGAACGGTCAACTTGACATATTCCCCATAATAATCAATGAATATTCAAAGATGCGTATAACTTGCTGTTGTAGACACACACAGTCAACTTGCGCTCGAGGGTTTGCTGACCGTTCTAAAAATGGCGGATCGCTTACATATCATGGCCCATAGAAACAGTCGCTAATGAGGCATCTACGTATGGGTGCTGCACTGCAACTGTAGTTATGCATGTATGAATATTTGTATCTTCAGTATAGCCTTCAGAAGATGCTTTTGCTAAATTAACACAATACAACAAGATGAAGCCGTTAGCTAACAAGGCATTTAAAAGGTACTTTAATAAAGATAAAAAAAACTGTAATATTGAGATGATACACATTCTTTGGTGCAAAAGGTTATCCCCTTTCTTCAGGAATTTAAATTTAGGTGGTTTTACAACCAGATGCTGCACAATGTTGCTGCATTTTGAAACTCATTGACTGTTATTGTGAGTGATGACATACACCGTTCCAAGATGGCGAACCCATCAACTTATTTGGAGCAGTCGAATGTGGCATCTATACATATCTATGAATATGAATATAACCCCACACCCCCAATTCAGTATTTATATTTTCTTATTATATTTTTCAACCATCTTGAAAAGTGAGCTATTGTTCTCTGCCCGCTACAGTATTTTCTCCTCTTCAGCAGCTCTGGCCTCTGTTAACATCCTGTTTACAGACACAGGCGTGATATATTTTTTCTTAATCACTGCCCCAGTAGATCCTAAAAATAACAGACAACTGAGTACAAAAATGGAGAAATGTAATGTATTTTGTGCTTATTTTACTGTTATTTTCGGGATCTACTGAGACAGTGATGAAGATCTACCAGTCGATCGCGATTGCGGGTTGGCGACCACTGATTGGTTATTTCACTTAAAAAGGGGTCCTATTATGCTCTTTTACAAAGTCTTGATTTTGTTTTGGGGTGAACTAGAACATGCTCTCATGCTTGGTGGTTCGAAAATCGCATTATTTTTCACATAATTTACATTATTACAATACCTTCCTCCGCAGCCTGACACAAACGGTTCGATTAGTTCCGGGTTTGATGAAGGCCCGCCTTCCGGAAAACTAAATGTGTTGTGATTGGTTAGCTGTCCCAGTGCGTTGTGATTAACGATAGATAGGATGTCAGCAACAGCTTAAAAATAACTGCATTTACTATGTACAGATAAGTGCAACAGTAATATGTATTATGTTTATTGTTCTTTAATTCTAACATTATAACATGAATTGCAGTGAAACTGTAATACAGTTGAATTTATTTATACCATAGTCCCACAGACTTAGAGTATTCCTCGGTAACGCTGTACACAAAGCAGAGCTCAGCTCACAAACACTGCTTTATCAGTCATTGCATGCAAGATGAAATGAAAATGACTTCCACAATTTTCTGAAGACAGGCGGTTTCTATCAGAAATACAGTGATATAAAAACACCCGCACCGTTTTAGATTTTGAAACGTGCATTAGAATTTCCGGACGCTGGATTTATTTTAATAATATTCTAATGGACCAATTTGTGATATCACAAATACAGGAAAACAACTTTGTAGTCCAAACGACCCGTTCGTTGTAGTTCTTGAAAAGGGATTTTTTTAAAAAACGAAATATCTCCCTTTGGAGTGGACTTTGAGATTTGTAACTTTGTAGATCTTTTTTTATGCCCAAACATACACACTACACACTAACTAAAATTCAAAAAGTGAAAAAGCATAATAGGACCCCTTTAAGTCATTTCACTCGGTGGCCAATTTTTGTTATTGTTTTCTTTTTAGTCCTGGGGTTGAAGCGAAACCCCCGCCCCACCGGAACGCGATTTCCAATTGAGAACCCTCTGGAAGAAGATTTTGACCCCCCGGAATGCAATTTTAGAGCAAATTTGATAGCCATTTTCTCCTGAACGAGATAGGGCTAGTTTTTTTTTTTTTTTTTTTTTGCCGTGATCGGGCTAGTTTTGAGTTCCAGTTTGGCTGGTTTTGTTACGCAGACCTGGTAATTAACCAATAGTCTGGGGTAGCTAGTTCAGTTATGCAAGTAGGCTATGTCTCTTTGAATAGCGAAATAAATTATCTAAAAATGTTCATCAAACTTATATGATTCAATTTCATATTTGAAATCACCAACAAAATCTGATAACAACTGTCTTATAATTTTTTCTTATGCTCATGAGTTTTTTTTTTTTGTTTGTTTGTTTGTTTGTTTGTTTGTTTTTTTTTTTGTTTTTTTTTTCCAGACTACACGCCAATGCGCGCATCTGGGAACACTCTTTCTATTGCCACAGGATCGTGCTCGAGTCCGATTACCACTGAAAAGAATTTCGATTTGTTTCCTAAATGAAACAAAATGAGTTTACAGTAAGGCATTTCAAATAGCAAGTATTAGTTTTATTTTTTTTTTTAAAAAAGCTTGTATTTTTTCAGCACATGTAATTATTCTTTAAAATTAATTAAAGCTATTTTTTGCAGCGGAACATGTTGTTGAAGGCCAGTGGATGATCACCATATGAGTATGGAACTATGAGGTGAGTAGGCTACAATGACAGTATTTTCATTAGCATTAGGTGAACTAGCTCTTTTCTTTAACTCACCTAAATATTCAGTGTAATAGCTGTCAAATTTTTTCCAAGCAATAGTGGCAAAAAAATCTTGAGAAAGGTAGAAGAGCATATTGGTGATTCGCTCTGTAAAGCTCATCTTGTCCGTGAGTTTACTCATGACTCCAGGAACAAATGAAGGTGGAGCTGGTATCTGACCACACATTCTCTCAGCAACGTTAGCAATGGATAACCGGAACGTGTAAACCAAAGGAACGTTCAGCTCTTCAGCCACAATATCGCTGCATGGGTAGATCGGATCTGACAAAACAAGGTTAAACTTTCCATTCCGCAATTTGTCCATCAACTCTGGCGATCTAAGAATGCCGTCACAGTATGATATAGACATATTCTGAAGTTTAGAAGTAAACTCCAAGACTTTCATTTGAATCTGCAGTAAGTTTAACTCATCAGTCTCGTACACTGAGAAATACAGAAATTCCTCAATGAAGTCTCGCATCTCCTGTTCATCCATGGACACGTTAAAGGGCTGATAGGAGAAGCGATCCGATTCTTTAGCTTTCATGAAGAGAGAGGCATCCGGAACCAGCACTGTGACATTGTGTCCCCTGTCAATCAAAGTTTCCAACACGATCTTCAGATTGATCCAGTGACTGCCCTCAGTAAACCAAACTAAAACATTCCCACATTCTGCAGGACCGAACACAGTGAGCAGAGAAAGAAAACAGACTACGAGTCTCATGATTTCCAGCTATAGCGATAGAGATCACCAGTGTCCCGCCTCAACATATACTCTCAGGTGTAATTATTAACCAGTGCAAAGTCATCATGGCTCCAATAGATCATATATCAATAAAGGATTCAGATAAAAGGCGCAGACCAAAAGAAAAGGTGAAGCAGGTTCATGCACATAGCTCTTGTTTCGTGATTAGAATAGGGGGAAAGTATCAATATATGATAGCTATTTCAGCATATAGTTCACAGTAACATAAAACTTCTTTCATCTAAATAATCCGCACGTAGACCATATGCGCAAGAGCCAATTAAGTTTATGCTTTTCCTTTTTCTCCTTATATGGCATTGCGTGCCCACCTTGAATGAAAACAGAGTTCGCGGGTTTATCAGTAATTTGAAAGAGCAGATCTGTAGGGCTGTTCGATTCCGAAGTTTTTGGAATCGAGTTCGATTCCGATTCCTGGTTCTGGAATCGATGGGGTTCGATTCCAAGAATCGATTCCTCACTGTTGTTTTAGATTCTTTATCGAATCTTGTTTTTTACATCGAGAACCTATTCTCGCCATGACTGCAGGATAAAAAGGTCGTAGAAAGTAGCCTTCTCATAATATGAAGCTTTATTTGTAAAAATGACAATACATTTCTATAGCTCTAATTGATTTTAAATTGTAATTTTGTGTGCATTGCCCGTGAAATTAGTCATAGCCCACAGCAGGGACATACATTTATCGCATGGAACAAGATGTGTTTAAAATAAATGTGCACAGTTCAGCTGAATAATGTTTACTTTAACTGTATGCTTTGGCAAAAATTAACAAACTGTACACTAAAACAATAACCAGAACATTAACAACAACACTGATATAAGAGCTTGTGGTTTATCTGTCAGTCAGATGCGTTCTCGGCCTCTGATCCATAGCTACTCGCAACGGTTTTTATTTTATTTTATTTACTTATTTATTTATTTCAGAATTAGCCTATCATTGGCTGATAATTATTTAATTTTTTTTTAATAGCATTTTATTTAAGATGGAAAAAAGATCAAGACCTTCGATCACGTAATGATATTCGTGCAGCGCTCAAAATTGTGGACAACAGCCAGTTCCACCGTAAAATAACCTCTGAATTGTTTATTTATTTATTTATTTATTTTGTAACTGCTTCATTAAAACCAGAGCCGTTGAGAAACAGAGTTGCGACACTCCCATAGGCTTCCATAGGAACTGAGGAATGCGGAAGTAAAGCGTGTCATGGAGCGGCCAATAGTTCCAAACAACCAACAGTTCCAGCATTGAAGCCCATTCACCTCAGTGTTTCTCAAGCACACTCAACAGAAAGTTGAGGAAATTACAGCAGTTTTTGGCATTTTAACGTATTAGTTTACCTCTCGGAAATCTGGCCAGTAGTTGTATTTTATGAAACGCGTTATAGTTAATGTTTATTTTTAGATAATAGGCAGTTATGCTATATTTGCAGTTAGATAACATGAGAAACACCTTAATAGCAATCATATCCAGATGCTAGTTGTCATATTTTTAAGTTTTTAGACTTTCTGCAATCTTTCTCTCCCTGTAGGAAGTTGAATGAGTTTCAGTGAAGACTGCTCATTAAAGGAATACAATAAAGAGTTTCCCTGAATGCAGTTGGTTGCCTTGTGTTTTTTTTTTTAAACGTTATTAAAAAAAAAAAAAAAAAAATCCGCTGGCCTTTTTTAACATTCACTTATATTGTCTTCTTACATAAATGTCATAAAATAATACTGGGATGAGCGTAATTAATCTTTTAAATTCAACATTTAAAAAAAGCGAAACTTATAAACATTGAGTATTTGATAATGTCTAAATATACAAAGCAAAACATAAAATAAATAAGCTATTACGACCAGTAAAACTCTTTACAGCAACTAGAGTAGAGCTAAATATATGTAGGCTATATGTATTAAACAGCCATACGGGCATCTAGTGGTTAAACCATGACATTACATAGGAATATTATTTTTCTGGACACCAAACGCCTCTAATTTGCCTCTTTGCACTGGAATTTAAAAACATTTTCTCTATTTTAACCCTAAGTACTACGCTAATTGTAATATAAATAATAAGCATATTAGAAAAAAAAATATTAATGCTGTCTCTTCACCACTCCCCAGAATAAAATGCGATTGTTAAACGTAGTCAGCATAGTTATCAATACACAATCAATACACATGATGTGTTAATAATCACTAGAAATTGCTGCAAATATAGTGAAACTGCTGTCTATCCTACTTAAACCCATTCAAACATACTGACAGCACGGAGTTGTTTGGAACTTTTGAGAGCTCCGTGAACCACGTGACCGCGTCGCGGCGAGATCAAAGCGTGTCGCAACTCTATTTCTCAACGGCTCTGATTAAAACTATCTATCCGAAAGAACCTTTTCGTGGAAACGAATCAGACTTCTAATCACTATTAGCGAGCATGAGGCGAATTAATGGGTGCTTTTCAAACGGAAGGCTGCATCCTCAAACTCAGATGAGCCAAAGACTGTAGAAATACAAAGACGGTTCACTGCTATACTTATGAATGGGAGAAACTGCAACGCGCAATATGGCGGGATAGTCCCGCCTTCTAAATGAAAGAGCCAATCGCTGATTGGTAATGTCATTGCATCACTGCAGCGGCCGTTAGAAGCTCCGGTTCCCATAGAAATCAGAGGCTAGAGCAGCCGATGCGCATGCGCACATTACGCAGTCATAAGCGCGTTGGAACTACGCATGCGCATTGGGTGGACTAGCCTGAAAAATAAGCTTTTTAAACGCTATTTGAACATAAGAAACAACATTCATGGGGCAGTTCATTTCGGATTTTGTTGCTGATTTGAAATATGTAATTTAATCTTGAGTTCAGCAAGCAGTTTTTGAGATCTCAGGATTCCCCCTTTCATTTAGATAGGACTTGGTCTTGTTTGAGCTGCCAGGAGGCGTTGCAAATATGGCGGCCGAGTGAACGGACTTTCCTTAAAAGGTACTTTGGATGAGCTCAGGATTCGTTTGCTTTCAGTTTATTTTCGTGAATTTAAATGTGTGCAGCCTTCGTAGAATGCAGCCTTACGTTTGAGAGGCATCCATAGATAAGATCAGTGTTGCCAAACCCTCCCTCTGAAAATCTCTAGAACCACCCTCAAAAGTCTCAATTTTTCACAAAAAGTCGCCAAATATGAAAACAAAGTAAATACAGGTAAATTTGGTAAAGGTAAAGGAAAGTATGTGTGTGTGTATATATATATATATATATATATATATATATATATATATATATATATATATATATATATATATATATATATATATAAAATAGCTCCTTGTCGCAAAAATATCTAAAAAAGTCGCAGCTACAATGAGAAAGTAGCTAAATTTGGTGACAAAATGCCCAAATTGGCAACACTGGATAAGATTTGTTAAACTAAAAAAGGCTCTGAATGAGGAGTCGATTCCCCTTGATGGGATCGATTCCAACTTTTGGAATCAACTCTTGATTCCCAACGCCTCGGAATAGATTCTTTTTGGAATCGATTCCCAGCCCTAGATCAGAGGGAGAGTACAGATTCCGTCAGTAATCACATAAATGGCCTCTTCCTCACAAATCTATGGCTTTAGATTCCCTGTATTGCTAGTCTTTTAAGTATATGGAGTAATTAAATGGTACATTTTGTCATTTTACAGCATTATTAAATAGCCTACCTAAAGGCAGTGGGAGTGGGGCAGTGATTCTCACATGTGCCTTTACATAAAAAGCTATATGATAAAAATGTCTGATTGAATGTACTGTTTTACAATTTTTTTACAATCTCATTAGCAGCAAAATGATTTCATTTTCAATGATTTCAATGGCTGAATCATTTTGTCAGCCATTTGGCATGTTGTTAAACAGCAATACAACCCACTGAACACAGTAAAGTTGCCTCATTTCATTCTGTGCTAAAAATTTGAAAATTATACTAGATTTTTCATTATATTGTTACAAATGTTACACATTTAATGCATAGCCTAATTGTCCTTCATGAGGCATTTGTAATGTAAATTCTAACTTTTGATTAATTTGTTCATAATGACCAATAAATGAATTACAAAACAAGTGCATATTTATTTTTTGTTTCAGTGCATGAAATGAACCTTACAGTAAATTACAAATGTTAATATGTTTGCAAATGTACTTCGTGAAATAAACATGAATTGTGACATCTTTGAACATGAATACCAAGGATTATTAGAGCATTTGACATGAAATCATGCCTATTTTTCAGTGCAAGTAAAAAATTAATGCATCATACAGAATGTTCAAAGCAAGCAAAAAGCTTCATCACTCTTTTTTGCTTTTCCTCTTTAATCTAAAACAGCAATGCATTATGAAGAATTTGCACATTTTAAAGAAGGCATAGAGAACTCCAGTCAGGATAGTGATGAGAAAAGCGATCACATCCAGACAGTGGTACTGGTACCAGGTAAGGTTGTGGGCCTCGACACGCAGGTGTTTAGCGCCTTTATTACGCATGACAAACTCAATCCAGAACACAGCCTCATCCAATGGCTTTACTGGTCTGTCATGATGAATCCTGAACAAACGCATAGTGTTCTCTTTATACCTGAGGAGATGATGATAAATACTGTTACAGTATATGTCTGTGTATATAGTGCATATGTAGAGAGAGTCTATATATTTTGAGGACTTATTGTACGGTTATGCACTGACATGACTGTAAATCTGATATAAGTGACTTACGAGGGGTCATTAATGATGGTATTGAGTCCATCCACCAGGTCTTGTGGCTGCGTTGTCTTGATGTTGTCCATTATGACAGCAGCCCCTTTGGCCTTCACATGAGCTAAATTATCAGGCTGGTCACCAAACAAGGGGATCCCGACCATTGGAATGCCATGATATATGGCCTCATATATGCTGTTAGTGCCTCCATGAGTGATGAATGCTCTGGTTTTAGGGTGACCTGAATCAGGAGGCAAACACCACCATTACGGTAACACACTATAATGGAAATATACAGGACTTTAACTAAAGTATGACCTTCTGCAGGCCCCATTTAGTCCCATTGTTAGTGTTTCTGTCATTTTTATTTTTCTTAAATTTTAAGCAGAAATCACTTAATTTTAAAATATGTTATTGAAAATAAATTAAAATAATATTAGTATTTTTAAATACATTTTTAATAAATTATAATAATACAAACCAATAAATCATTCTGAGGGATCCACTTAAAGATTCTAGTGTTTTCTCCAAGAGTATCTGGCTTCTCTCCATCATATCGCCATAAGACCTGCAACACATTTACACAACCACACTCTCAACTGGTCAGCAGCTGGCAAAGAGATTACAGAGAATCACTACCACAGTAATTGTGGATGGTTCATAGTAAACTGTGACAAAATTAACCTTGATGAAACTCATTTAACTTGAGGGTACAACTTTCACTCACTCCAGTCCAATGACGTGAAAAAGTGCTTATGCAGTCATGATATATGACAGGAAAGAAGAAATCATGTAAGCAGCGTCAACGCTACCTGGCGACCCTGCCTGTAAAATATTCTACCCCCTCACTACTCTGGCACCAACCCTGGATGTAAACATGCTAAGTTACCTTCTGTGGAATCTGTGCCAGTGCGGAGGCTATCATATTGTTTGGGCATTTTCTTTACCAAAGATCCCAGACTGAAGACCACAATCCTCATTCCCTGAGCTCTGTACAAACTCCTCCATTTCCTATACATAAGACATCATGAACTTAAGGTGAGAAAAAGTGAATTTACATGCATTTCTGTAAAATCTGAAATACAGTGGGTACGGAAATTATTCAGACCCCCTTAAATTTTTCACTCTTTGTTATATTGCAGCCATTTGCTAAAATCATTTAAGTTCATTTTTTTTCCTCAATGTACACACAGCACCCCATATTGATAGAAAAATACAGAATTGTTGAAATTTTTGCAGATTTATTAAAAAAGAAAAACTGAAATATCACATGGTCCTAAGTATTCAGACCCTTTACTGTGACACTCATATATTTAACTCAGGTGCTGTCCATTTCTTCTGATCATCCTTGAGATGGTTCTACACCTTCATTTGAGTCCAGCTGTGTTTGATTATACTGATTGGACATGATTAGGAAAGCCACACACCTGTCTATATAAGACCTTACAGCTCACAGTGCATGTCAGAGCAAATGAGAATCATGAGGTCAAAGGAACTGCCTGAAGAGCTCAGAGACAGAATTGTGGCAAGGCACAGATCTGGCCAAGGTTACAAAAAAAATTTCTGCTGCACTTAAGGTTCCTAAGAGCACAGTGGCCTCCATAATCCTTAAATGGAAGACGTTTGGGATGACCAGAACCCTTCCTAGAGCTGGCCGTCCGGCCAAACTGAGCTATCGGGGGAGAAGAGCCTTGGTGAGAGAGGTAAAGAAGAACCCAAAGATCACTGTGACTGAGCTCCAGAGATGCAGTCGGGAGATGGGAGAAAGTTGTAGAAAGTCAACCATCACTGCAGCCCTCCACCAGTCGGGGCTTTATGGCAGAGTGGCCCAACGGAAGCCTCTCCTCAGTGCAAGACACATGAAAGTCCGCATGGAGTTTGCTAAGAAACACCTGAAGGACTCCAAGATGGTGAGAAATAAGATTCTCTGGTCTGATGAGACCAAGATAGAACTTTTTGGCCTTAATTCTAAGCGATATGTGTGGAGAAAACCAGGCACTGCTTATCACCTGTCCAATACAGTCCCAACAGTGAAGCATGGTGGTGGCAGCATCATGCTGTGGGGGTGTTTTTCAGCTGCAGGGACAGGACGACTGGTTGCAATCGAGGGAAAGATGAATGCGGCCAAGTACAGGGATATCCTGGACGAAAACCTTCTCCAGAGTGCTCAGGACCTCAGACTGGGCCGACGGTTTACCTTCCAACAAGACAATGACCCTAAGCACACAGCTAAAATAACGAAGGAGTGGCTTCACAACAACTCTGTGACTGTTCTTGAATGGCCCAGCCAGAGCCCTGACTTAAACCCAATTGAGCATCTCTGGAGGGACCTAAAAATGGCTGTCCATCAACGTTTACCATCCAACCTGACAGAACTGGAGAGGATCTGCAAGGAGGAATGGCATCCCCAGGAGGATCCCCAAATCCAGGTGTGAAAAACTTGTTGCATCGTTCCCAAAAAGACTCATGGCTGTATTAGATCAAAAGGGTGCTTCTACTAAACACTGCGCAAAGGGTCTGAATACTTAGGACCATGTGATATTTCAGTTTTTCTTTTTTAATAAATCTGCAAAAATGTCAACAATTCTGTTTTTCTGTCAATATGGGGTGCTGTGTGTACACTAATGAGGGGGAAAAAAATGAACAAATGATTTTAGCAAATGGCTGCAATATAACAAAGAGTAAAAAATTTAAGGGGGTCTGAATACTTTCCGTACCCACTGTATGTTAATGCAGGTAAAATTCACTGCAGCTTACAAATAAAATGGCACAAAAACAATTGCTGAATCTTCTACAGCAAAGTAAATCTCACTTCAGATGTGCCTGTGAGTTTGAAGTCTGTATTGAATGTGATGCAGTAAAAAGGACATGTATTGCAAAATAATGGAGAGAAACATCTTCTATTGAGTTTTGTCTCACGGGTTTCAAGTAAACAACAACCACAGTCTATTTCAGGGCAAATGACTCTTAAATCCTTTCTTTTTACTGAATCAAAAACATAAAGAGTGGCTAGTGTATTACAAAATACTCTTGTGGGCCAGTTCTTTTAATGAGTGGTTAAAAATACTTGAGGTACCAGTTTGATTCAGACTGATAAATCCTTCATTGGACTGAATCCATTCAGAAATCCATTCTAAATCACTTACTGAATTTATTTTCAGTGAAATAACTTCTCTCGGACTTACGATTTAAAGTGTGTATGTTTTTTATGAAATTCAGCTCTCTTGTGTTCTTATTAAGATCAAAAAAAGAAAAAGACAGACGCATGCACCTTGGGTAATGGTTTGGCAGGGGTGCAGTGAAGCCCTCCAACATATTTGAAGTTGGGCAGGAATGGCTCTGGAAACTCAAAATCCCAGTAGGTTCTGATTAACCAGATATCAGCTTTACCCATCATCTCACAAAAGGAAGTGGGTCGTCCTGGAATGAGAAGTGCTTGACAGCTTTAAACAAGTTTTTGTGAAGAGTATTTAAAAACACGCTTCACACATCTTGCAGCTGCAGCACATAAGCTTCACATTGCAACAGCCAAGATCATATTGTAGTCAACATTTGAGGTGGATCAAAACCTTTCATCAAAGTTGTCCTAAAACAAAAACAAAACCCGTTCTTGTCTTAGGACAACTTTGATGAACTTTTTGATCCACTTCAAATGTTGATTACTGTATACTTGAAAGAGCTATCTGTCAGAATTTACTTTCAACACAATGGTTCATACTCAGCTGGCTTAGCAACCTCGAAAGCCTGAGCTGTAATTACCAAATGATTAATTAGTCTGGAACCGCAGGAAAATTAAAGTATGTCATGACAATTTTGAGGTATGTTATGACACGATGTGCAACTATCCTGAGCAGTGATGTAAAATACATAAGAGCACTTTTAAGACAAAAATAATAAGCATAAAGGTTTGGAAAGACATGACGGTGAGTAAACAATCAGTTTTAATTTTTTGGTAAAGTTTAAGAGCCCCCAAAAAGTGGTCAAACAACTATTAAAATAAAATTAAATACTAAAATAATTTATATGTTGCTTGCAAAAATATGTTTCTTATTCTGTACATACAAAATGTGTTTGGAGTGTTTGAAGCAATGTTTTGGGTCTGAGTTGAGCTCTATCAACATAACTTCTGGCATTATATTACCACTGAAAATCATTTCAATTTGATAAAACAAAATGCGTTTAAAGCAGGGCACTTAAAATAGTAAACAATCATGCACTTGTCACA
Organism: Spinibarbus caldwelli; assembly: GCA_039654775.1. NCBI lineage: Eukaryota > Metazoa > Chordata > Actinopteri > Cypriniformes > Cyprinidae > Spinibarbus > Spinibarbus caldwelli. The sequence continues at coordinate 6,282,450 of CM077222.1, read as the reverse complement.
AAATTTGCAGTGCAAATTTGGATCGACATGAAGTGAGAAAATAATGACAGAATATTTGTTTGTGGGTGAACTAGCTTCAGAACTTTCCTTTAACTCACCTAAATATTCAGTGTAGTAGTTGTCAAATCTTTTAAAGGCAAAAACAGAAAAAAAATCTTGAGAAAGGTAAAGGAGCATATTGATGATTCGCTCTTTAAAGTTCATCTTGTCCGTGAGTTTACTCATTGTTGCAGGAACAAATGAAGGTGGAGCTGGTATCTGACCACACATGTGCTCAACAGCGCAGAAAGTATAAACCAAAGGAACGTTCAGCTCTTCAGCCACAATATCGCTGCATGGGAAGAGCGGATCTGACAAAACAACATCAAACTTTCCATTCTGCTGCAATTTATCCCCCTGATAGCACACATACATCTCGGAGACGTCTATTGATGTCTGCATTTACATCTGCAAGACGTATTTTTTAGATTGTTTGCTCATCTGCAATACGTTTATATGACGTTTCCTTTTAGATGTCAAATAGACGTTTATTAGATGTCTTTAAGATGTTTATGATTTAGAATGCATATAAAACTGACATCTGAAAGACGTCTGTCAGACGTTTGTACACAGCAGATGCTTTCCAGATCAAAAGATCTTTAACAGACATCTTGCAGACGTACGTGTGCTATCTGGGCCATCACCTCTGGAGATTTCAGAATGCCGTCACAGTGTAGCAGATTCATATCCTGAATAATGGAGCCAAACTTGTAGACTTTCATTAGAATCTGCAGTAAGTTTAACTGATCAGTCTCATACACTGAGAAATAAACAAATTCCTCAATGAAGTCTCTCATCTCCTGTTCATCCATGGACACGTTAAAGGGCTGGTAGCAGAAGCGTTCCGATTCTTTAGCTTTCATGTAGAGAGAGATATTTGGCACCAGCACTGTGACATTGTGTCCCCTGTCGATCAACGTTTCCAACACGATCTTCAGATTGATCCAGTGACTGCCCTCAGTATACCAGACTAAAATATTCCCACATTGTCCAGGGCCGAACACAGTGAGCAGAGAAAGAAAACAGACTACGAGTCTCATGGTTGCCAGCGATAGCAGGAGAGATCATCAGTGTCCCGCCTCAACTACTGCCTGGATTAATAATTAACCAGTGTAAAGTCATAGCATTTATATATCAATAAAGTATTCAGGTAAAAGAGAAAGGTAAATCTAGCGACCGGCTGTTTCGAAACACTGCTTCATGAAGCTTTGAAACGAATCTTTTGTTTTGAACTAGTGGTTCAGAGCGCGTATCTTTTCAGGAAAAGAGGCTTCGTGAAATAGTTAGGGGACGAACTCAAGTCATGAACCTCTCTCTATGTGCTTTTTACCTAATCTCGGATAAATTTTATTAAGTCGTAGACTTTTCAGATTGATCCAGTGACTGCCCTCAGTATACCAGACTAAAATATTCCCACATTGTCCAGGGCCGAACACAGTGAGCAGAGAAAGAAAACAGACTACGAGTCTCATGGTTGCCAGCGATAGCAGGAGAGATCATCAGTGTCCCGCCTCAACTACTGCCTGGATTAATAATTAACCAGTGTAAAGTCATAGCATTTATATATCAATAAAGTATTCAGGTAAAAGAGAAAGGTAAATCTAGCGACCGGCTGTTTCGAAACACTGCTTCATGAAGCTTTGAAACGAATCTTTTGTTTTGAACTAGTGGTTCAGAGCGCGTATCTTTTCAGGAAAAGAGGCTTCGTGAAATAGTTAGGGGACGAACTCAAGTCATGAACCTCTCTCTATGTGCTTTTTACCTAATCTCGGATAAATTTTATTAAGTCGTAGACTTTTTTTTTACATACACATTTGTATAATAGAGGAAGAGTATTGTGTCTTATTGGCTTGACTAGCCACGCCCTCCGTACAACACAAAATAAGTCCTACTGTATCAGAAGCATGCTACAACTCTATATTCCGCTGACTGAGGCGGCCAAATATGGAGGGGATTCTGATAAGAGAATCAGGGATTGGAGAAGAGATTCTTCACAAAGATGCATTTATTGAACAGTCTATGGGTTGTCATCTGCACCAGTTATTCTTTGCAATGATATCTATATTAATGGTCTAAAGGAACAATAAAGAAATATAATTACAACCATACTCTGAGAACCATTTACCCACTGGCATGATAATCAAACATATGCAAATAAACAATGATTAGACACTCAAGTCTGCATCCTTAACATTAATAGCAGCCTAATCAATGCAAATAGGCATGATATAGTTGTGCAATGATGCGTTATTAATGTAAACACACTTGTGACCGATACTAATACTGATTAGCGTGTTTCTCTCGCGGCAAATTACCGCCGCTACAGCACTCAAACTCACCGATGGTAACCGCAGAACGATCGTGGGATATCAATAACATACATTAGATAAACATACACATGCAAATGTACTTACATCAAGGCATAAACGCATTATACAGAGCATGAAACAAGTGTGCAGAGATGAGCATTCACCAAACTGTCTTCCTGTGTGTCAATCTGTAAAATCAGTCCGTGGACAACAACTTTGGTTCCTAGGACAGGCTTTCGTACACAGCCACCCCCAATTATCTGACAGGATAATTGTAAACACCAAGAAAGTCTGTCTACAGTGTCTAAGGCTCTTCCTCAAAGTGAGGAAGTGGAATCAACCTAACAACTGGGCGAGTGTAGGATTTCTCATTAACTCTGACACGAGCAGTGCGAATTTTTCCATCAGGTCCAGCCAACGTCTCAGTCACTGTACCCACAGGCCAGAGGGCACAAGGAAGTTGGGGATCAACAATGAGAACCACGTGGCCCACAGTCAGCTCTTTGCCATCCTTTCACCACTTATGCCGATCCTGTAAACTTGGGAGGTAATCTCGGATGAAGGCAGTCCAGAAATGATACACCAACACCTGGCTGTGTCTCCATCTGCGTCTTCCGAGCAGGTTCGTAGAGTCGAATAAGACTTGAGGTAGGGAGGCATCACGACGGCCCATAAGGAGTAGGTTCGGAGTCACTGGGTCCACGTCTGCAACATCGGAAGATACGTAGCCGAGAGGCTTGGCATTTAGACCTCCACTAACAACGTCTGCAGCACTGGCTCTGGCACCGTTTGCTCTCGCAGAATGACACGTAGTGCAGTCTTTACAGATTTGACTTCACGCTCCCAGGTTCCACCGAAATGAGGAGCATTAGGTGGAATGTAGCGGATTCTGATCTTCTGTGGAGCAAGCAGCTCTTGAAGCTTGGGTGCCATGACATCAAAGGTGTCACATAGTTCTCGATCTCCTCCTACAAAGTTGGTACCACTGTCGCAGAGCAATTCCGTGGGCTTACCTCGTCGTCCTATAAAGCGACGCAAAGAGAGCAGGAATGCATCAGTGTCAAGGTGTTCCAACAGATCAAGGTGCACACATCGGGTTGTCATGCACTTATAGAGGATGCCCCATCTTTTTTCGTGGCGACGACCAACTTTGATCGAAAAAGGGCCGAAACAGTCTACCCCAGTAGAATAGAATGGCGGTTGGTGAAGTTGCAGCCTGCAGGATGGAAGATCGGCCATTTGGGGGACTTCAGGCTTGGCTCGCCAGAACTGACAATCTTGACATTTGCGCTGATGCTTACGGATGGCCTCCCTGCCCCTAAGTATCCAATACTGGCGACGCAATTCTGCTAGCACCCTTTCAGAACCAGGATGCAGAAGTCGGCTGTCTGTCTCTTTGATTAACAACTTAGTTATATAATGACCAGGATCCAAAACAATCGGATGGATGGCATCCAAGTCGAGGTCACTCGCTCGACGTAATCGTCCCCCTACTCTGATGAGACCTGTGTCCTTATCATACTCTGGTGCAAGAGATGCCAAACGGTTGTTAGCTGGAATCAGCTGTCCAGTCTTCAAAGCTTGGATTTCTAGTGGGAATGAGTCCTGTTGAGCTTGAGCCAGGATAAGTTTCTCTGCTCCGACATAGTCATCAGCTTGCAGAGAAGAGTCACTGTCTGCAGCAGCCGCCCTGTGTAGGGACCTGACAGTGGCCTCAACAAGCTCTAGCCATGTGTTGAATTGATTGGGGTCCAGAAGTGAATGATTGGAGATGGTGACAGTGCCGATGAATGCAGTTTTCCTCAACTCACTGATCTCTGATTCTACCTTAATGACGGGTGTAGATGGCCACTGGTCAGAAGGTTGAAGGAGGAAGTCTGGTCCTGAACTCCACTGGTGGGGACTTGCTAGCTGGGTTAGTGTCAGACCTCTCGTGATGTGGTCAGCAGGGTTGTGAGCTGAATCAATGTACCGCCATTCAGCCGTGTCTGTGAGGGTCTGGATTTCTGCTATACGTGTCCCTACAAATACCTTGTAGCGACAGGACTCAGATGTCAGCCAGTTCAGCACGGTTGTTGAGTCAGACCAGAGAGTGACTGTATGGATGTTAAGAGACAACTCAGTCTGGATTACTTTGGCTATCTGAGCGCCGGTCAGGGCTGCACTCAGTTCCAAACGAGGCATGGAGAGGCATTTTCTGCGAGCCACTCTGGATCTGGCCAAAACGAAGGCGACATGGATGTGGCCTTGATCATCAGTAGTGCGCAAATAGGCCACTGAACCGTATGCTCTTTCTGATGCGTCGCAAAAGATGTGGAGTTCTCGGATGGCACTAGGGTAATCAGCACAGGCTGGTGCATAAGGTCGAGGAAATTGCAGCTGAAGGAGATTAGGGATCTCTCTTATCCATGTTAGCCACTTCTCTCTTAGCTGTAGAGGTGTTACTGGATCGTCCCAGCCCAAATTCTGCCTCCAGAGGTCTTGGATGAGAACCTTGGCCCGGGTGGTAAACGGGATGATATACCCCAGCGGGTCATACTGGCTGGCCAAGGTCTTGTACACATTTCTCATGGTAGGCTCTAGGGGCTTGGTTGATCGCAAATTATAGCCCAGGGTGTCACTGAGACAATCCCACCGTAGGCCTAGAGTGGGTTCTTGTAGGTCCGTACTGGCTTTGGTCAACCACAGTTCACTGTTAGCAGACCGGGCTTCTGTGGGAAGATGTTCGATGACAGATGGTAAGTTGCAGGCCCACTGTCTTATGTCGAAGCCTCCCTCAGACAGCAGGTGACGAAGTCCATCAACTACCTCCTTAGCTTCATCAGAGTTCGAAGTGCTGTGCAGGCAGTTATCAACATAGAAGGAATTCTCAACTATGTTAACCAGACTGACCTGGTCATCCTTGTGTTCTTGGGCATTGCGCTGGAGGGTATAGATGGCGCAACACGGGCTGCATGTAGTTCCGAACGGAAGCACCTGCCATTCATATATCTCGGGCTCCTGATCTCTGCACATGTTCCTCCAAAGGAACCGCAACACTGGCTTGTCTTTGGGCAGCAAGCGTACCTGGTGGAACATACCATTTATGTCCCCATTCACAGCCACAGTGTGTTGTTTGAACCTCAGAAGCACACCTAACAATGATGGTCCCAGCATCGGACCAGGAAGTAGCTGACTGTTCAAGGACTGCCCCTGATGTTGAAAGGAACAGTTAAAGACGATCCTGTCCTTGCCATTGTGATGTACGATATGGTGCGGAATGAACCAGGACTCTGAAGTATTGTGTGCTTCTTCTGTGGTTATCTTGGCTACATATCCAGCGGATTCCAACTTACGGATTTCAGTGCAGTAGGCTTTGGCTAGTTCAGGATCTCGTGCCAGTCTGCGCTCGGTACTTCGAAGACTGGGAAGAACAGCATCCTTGTCAGCATGGAGTATGGTCATGGGCATGCGTCGGAGCAATGGTGTGGCATAACGTTGAACGCCATCTACATTCACTCTGGTGGTGGCGTTCTGGAGCATGGCGAGAGCATCTTTGTCTTGCTTGGACCTGGTGACCATTCTCTCATTGTATGGGAGGGTGTCGACCTGCCAGAGTCGTTCGACGTGCCGAATCAGATCATCATGGAACAGAGCGGTGGTGATATGAAGGCACTGCTGATAACACCGTGAGGGCTGCTTGGGGCTCATGGGACCTTGAAGAGACCATCCCAGCTGTGTTCTGATGGCTACTGGACCTCCGTCTGGGCCTCGGCATACAGGCTGTATCGGCATTAAGAGGTGCGGCATGTCAGAACCAATGAGAAGGACTGGTTTGACTCTGTCAATGGGGGGAAGAGGAAGATCTCTCAGATGACAATAAGCTCGTTGAAGCGCAGCCACTGGGTAGTTATGTTCTGCCAGACTCAAACCGGTCGCAGTAAAGGCATTGGGGATAGTGAACCTCTGCATGGGCTTGGTGACTGATGATACCTCGAAGGAAACAGACGACCCTTCAAGTTCTGTGTGAGATTGTTGGACAGTCTGTAAATGAAGTAACTCTGGGGTACAGGTAAGCTTAAGCTGCTGCACGACGGGGGAAAGCACGAGTGTTCTCTCTGACCCGTCATCGAGAACGGCATGTGCCTCCATTGTGTGGGGTCCATTGTGGAGGAGGACCTTGACGACCTTCAGCACGACTCGGGGTGTACGGTTCTGTTTGTCCAAGTAAACCCGGGTAGATGGTAGGCTGACGGTGAGGACAGCACTGGTGGTGTCTTTGATGGAATCGTGAAGAACTGTGAGATGTAGCTCTTTACAGATTTTACATGGACGTTTGAGGTTGCAAGACTCTACAGCATGGAACCGTCCACATCTCCAGCAGCGTTTACTATCTTTAATCCAAGCTACAATCTGGGTGGTAGTCAACTTCTTGAAAGCCTCGCAAGAGTTGAGGTAGTGATCCCTGTTGTCGCAATGGGGACAGTATGGCTTGAGCTTGGAGCTGGACTTAGGGGCTGTCAGCTCAGGAGACTTAGCTACACTCTCACGTGTCAGGAGAACTGGCCTTGGATGCTCTCTGGGATGAGGTGCTTCTCTAGCTCTACCAGGGGCCTTCAGAGTTTCACTCTGGAACATAGCCGCAGCTCTGCTGGAGATACGTTTCACTTGGGACTTGATCTGGAGCCAGTCTGCGAAATCAGGAAGTGTGTAGGTCTTGTCAGTGCCTGTCTGGAGAATACCCCGACTTGAGCAGTATTCCACAAAACTGTCATGATAGGCTGGTGGCAGTTTACTCAAGAGACGGTCCACATGCGAGCCACAGAAAAGCTCGTAACCATTCTGGCTCTCAAGAGTTCTCAGCATACCCACTAAGGACTGTACTGACAATGCAAATGAGTCGAAGGCGTTAGCATCACCCAACTTGAGAGGCGGGGTGCTTAGGACAGCACTCAACTCGGACTGAACGAGCTGTCTTGGCTGTCCATACTTGTCTTGAAGTGCCTGCAGAGCAGCAGTGTAAGGCTGGGGGTGATACATGAAGGCTTTAGCTAGCTGATGAGCACTGGAAAGTTTCAAATGGCTTAAGAGAACATGGTATTTATACTGTTCACTGATATGATTGTGATTACTCAACAAATTGTCCAATGCTAACTTAAACAAAACAAAGTCACTCTCAGCCCCACTTTCGAAAACTGGTAACGTAGGTTGTGGAATGCCATAGGCTGATGCGAATAGGAGATCTGGACTCAGATGAGGTGAGTAGACAGTTGGGGGGAAAGGCACAGATGAAGCTGCTTGAATGTAACCAGGAGCATGAAGTGTTGTTGCTGATGCTTGGTGGCTGGAGGCAGGGAGCTGCGACGGACCCGGAAGTGTTGTCGCTGGCGTTGTTGCTGTCTGTTGTAGCCCATAGCAAAGGGTGGATAGTGTGGCGGTAACTGGCTGCTGTGTCATGCGCTGCATACTGGTGCTCATGGGGTACGCAGCGGAGGTCGGGATGGTGAACACTGCTGGAGGCTGAGGTGCCACATTCGACGTTAATGACACAGAGGAACGGCAGTAGGAGCAGATGGTGCAATGTCAGGGACTGGCGATGAGAATGCTTGTGGCCCTGTGTGGAGTGCAACGGGCAAGGGTGCATCCGCAGAGTAAGTAGCAGGTGAGGCCCACTGTGGCCGTCTAGGTGACGGCTGGGACACTGCAGAGACATCAGGATCAGGCAGTTCTGTAGGACAGGGCAGCAGCGATGACGTCACAGCTGGCGACTGGAAGGGGGGCTGCTGAGGCTTGGAAGACATGAGCTGAGATGAACAAGCCTGGTTGCGCTGCGCTGCAAGCTGTTGTGCGTTTGGAGAACCAGAGTCTGTAGGAACTGGAGTGGTCGCCCCAGAGTCTATAGAGAGCATGGAGGATACAAGCTTAGCTACTTCAAGTTCAGTCTCTGCTTGTTGAAGCTTGCGCTGTCGTTCTAGTTTTTTCAACAGGGCCTCCTTTGCTGCAAGCGCCTCCTCTTGCATGCACTGGGCTTCTTTAGCTTGTGCCTGCAGTCTTTGGTGTTCCAGATCAATCAGTGAGTCCCCTTCAACTTGCTGCCGTAGACTGTCGTACTGTCTCTGTTTAATCTTCTCCTCCAGCATAGCGGTCTGGACGCTAGAGAGCTCTGGTGGGACATAGACGCCAGCGGATATAATGGAACGCCTACTCGTCCTGGAGTGAGAGCTGATACCACTGTGAGACGTTTTTCTCGAGCTGCTTCGGGGCTGACTAGGACAGTGAGAGGAAGCCTTTGGAGGAGGGTCACCTGCAGGTTGGTAGCTAACATCGTAATCATCCAGATGGTTAGGGAGATTAGTCTTGCGTCGAGGTCTGGAGGTTGTCTCAGATACGTCACTTTGTCCATATTGGTTCGATCTTGCTCTCAATCCGGCTCGAAGGACCACCTTTGTATCAGAGGCACGCTACAACTCTATATTCCGCTGACTGAGGCGGCCAAATATGGACGGGATTCCGATAAGAGAATCAGGGATTGGAGAAGAGATTCTTCACAAAGATGCATTTATTGAACAGTCTATGGGTTGTCATCTGCACCAGTTATTCTTTGCAATGATATCTGTATTAATGGTCTAAAGGAACAATAAAGAAATATAATTACAACCATACTCTTGAGAACCATTTACCCACTGGCATGATAATCAAACATATGCAAATAAACAATGATTAGACACTCAAGTCTGCATCCTTAACATTAATAGCAGCCTAATCAATGCAAATAGGCATGATATTGTTGTGCAATGATGCGTTATTAATGTAAACACACTTGTGAACGATACTAATACTGATTAGCGTGTTTCTCTCGCGGCAAATTACCGCCGCTACGGCGCTCAAACTCACCGATGGTAACCGCAGAACGATCGCGGGATATCAATAACATACATTAGATAAACATACACAAGCAGATGTACTTACATCAAGGCATAAACGCATTATACAGAGCATGAAACAATTGTGCAGAGATGAGCATTCACCAAACTGTCTTCTTGTGTCCCTTACAAAAAATTACTGCAGTTTTTAAAAAAGTAATACTGCAGTTTTTGTTACATGTAGAAAAATGCAGTTTTTTGGACACGAAAAAACTGCATTATTGCCGTTTTACTGCAATACACCTGAAGTACTACTGAAATACAACTGCAGTAGAGCTGTAGTATTACTAACAAACAACTGCAATAGAACTGCAGTATTACTGCGATACAGCTGAAGTAATACTACAATTATACTGCAATAAAACTGCAGTAGTACTGCAATACATAATACAACTGAAGTACAATTCAATACTACCGAAGTGCAATACTAATAAAATGCTGTACAGTAACACTGAAATGCAACCAGAATATTCAGAATAACAAATTTTATTTGCACACATCTGCAATATAATGAATTAAGGTACAAAACAACAGTGAATGTCTCAAACAGCAATGCAACAATAAATGCTTTTACTTTTCTTTAAACTTAAAATAACAGGCTGAGAGTTACTGTTTATTTACACATAACGCAATCATGCACATTTCTTCCTTCATTATTCAGGCAGGGTTCAATTTTTGAAGAGCTTATTCTCATCATTCTGCTTTGTTCTTATGTCTGCCTTTATCTCAGATGTGGAAACACTACTTTGGATGTAGTCTGGAAAAACAAACTAACAAAAACTATCAGAAATTCTCAAGTTTCAGTTACAGTTTTCACTACAGGCATATTTAGTATGCTTAAAATAAATCTTGAATTGTGATGTCACCAAGTGTTTGTGAAAAGTAATCATACTACTCCCAGTTCATTTCTCATGGCATACTGGTCAGCCTTAACAATGTCTTTGAACACTCCAGGTAAAAGAAGTTAAAAGATTGGTTCACCCAAAAATGAAAATCCTGTCATCAATTACTCACCCTCATGTCGTTCCAAACCCGCAAGTCTTTTGTTCATCTTCACAACACAAATGAAGATCTTTATAATGAAATCTCAGAGCTTTCTGTCCCTCCACTGATAGTCCATGCAACTACCCCTTGCACAAAAACATGCATTTCTGGAAAAAAGCATAGACACAATCATGTTTAAATACTGTACCTCCACATTATTTGCCCTCTTTATCATTTTGGTTTTTTTTGTTCAAAAGTCTAACCTTAAATTAAAAAAAATAATAATAATAATTGAAAAAAATATATAATTTAAAAATGTATGTAAATATACATTAAAATACAGTATATAGAATATATGTGTTCCACAGTTATTGTGCCCCCTTCATTTAATACTGTGTGTAACCTATAAGCCTCTACACATAAGGGCTAATCCATGGCTAGGTGTGCATTACATGATTTTAAGGCATGAGGTGGAGGCAAAGAAGAACCTGACATGAAAATGGTTGCCTCCATTGAAGTTGATTAAAATTGTGTAATACACACCTGTTAAAGCTAGGTTAAAAAGTTAAGTTAAAGCTGCCCTTAAAGAGATAGCTAACCCAAAAATTAAAATTATGTCATTAATTAGTCACCCTTGTGTGGTTTCACACCCGTAAGACCTTCATTCCTCTTTGGAACACAAACAAGGATATTTTTAAAGAAATCAGAGAGGTTTCTGACCCTGCATAGACAGTAATGCAACTTACACATTAAAGTTCCAGAATGGTAGGAAAGACATCGTTAAAGTAATTCATGTGACTCCAGTAACTCAATTTTATGAAGCGACATGAGTGTTCGTGTCAAAAAAAAAAAAAAAAAATTACCACTTATTTACAAAAATATTGATCTGTAATGTGCATTTACGAGAGCAACACAACGCATGAGTGTTGTGTTCATGCGACAGAAGACAAAATTGAGGTTAAACCACTGGTGTCACATGGATTACATTCACGATGTCTTTCCTACTGTTCTGGAACTTAAATGTGTAAGTTGCATTGCTGCCAATAGAGGGGTAGAAACTTCTCGGATTTCATCAAAAATATCTTAATTTGTGTTTTGAAGATGAACAAAGGTATTACGGGTTTGGAACGACATGAGGGTGAGTAATTAATGAGAGAATATTTGTTTTTTTGGGTGAACTAACCCTTTAATGTTTGTGGAGTACAATTTGACTGGAAGGGTAAAACTAAGTTAATTTTCATTAGTTTCTTTGGTTACAGGTCATTAGATCTAGTGTTCTGACTGTATATGTGTGCTACAGTAAAAGCTGTACGTTAATTTAGAATGGTGATTGAACTGATTGTAATGATCTATGCATTCATTTTTTAATGCACACCTTCCAGTAAATCAGAGAGAATCAAAGAGTCCACAAGCAAACTGTTGAGAGCTGATGTTAAGCATTGAGAATAATTGCTGATATAACTACATTTCATTACCTTTCCTCTAGCTCAGCTCTCTCTCTCTGTTTATATACTGAATTGGCACTAATATTGTAAATCTTCTTTTAGCTCTTTGATTTCATTTAACTCCTCAATCTCTTCTTTTCTGAAGATCTCTTACATGGCTGAGGAGAGGACTTGGTACACTTGATTTCTCCAGCACTCCCACAGGTCTTAGTTCCTGAAATACAATAGCAGTTATTATGTATTCTAAACTATAAAGATAATAGTTAATAAAAGATTAAATAAAGTAGATTACTGCTCACCATTATTTGAGTGCTTGTTTCACCACAGCCATCATCTTCTGTTGAATTATATTTTTGGTCTTCTTTTTTAGTTGTTACCAGTGCATTTTCCTGAAAATAGCAATCACACACTAAAGAAATGTCCATTTTCACACATTAGTATCACACTACTGAACATAAATGCTGGTGTAAAGTGCTGTGGAAAAAAAAAAAATCCTTATTTATTCTTTTTTGTGTATAGCAATACTAAATATTGTCAGATATTACTAAGAAATTTAACATAAAACAAAGGTAAATACAGTTTTTAATAAACTGTTTTTTATGTTTATTCAGGTTGCCTGTTTCATGCACTTTTTTAGAAGATCTGAACCAATTTAAGTCAAGTCACCATTATTTATATAGCGCTTTATGCAATACAGATTGTTTCAAAGCTGCTTTACAGTGATAAAAAGAAAAATAATGATGCAAAAAGAATTCACTTCTGCTGTGAAGCAGCTCTGAACAGTAAAAAGTTCAGTTGAAATCAGTATTGACTCAGTTATTTCAATAACTATATAAAAATCATCAAAAATAAAATAATTCCAATCCATCTACATAGCACTTGTGCAGAAAACAGTGGTGTCATCATCTAGCTCAGTTCAGTCCTCATCCAATAGTGTCAGTGGAGTCAGATCAATAATATTGCTGAATATTATGTGTCCTCAAATAAGCAAGCCAAAAGTCGACAGTGGCAAGGAACCCAAACTCCATCAGGTGACAGAATAGTGGGAAAAAAAACCTTGGGAGAAAGTATGTTTAGTTTAGGGATCAGTTCTCCTCTGACCAACAAATGAACATGGTGTGATTATGATTCAGGCTGCATCACAATTTAGTGTGAAATATACAGGACTGTATGCCTACAAGTAGCTGGAGCTATGAATCTCATTTAAATACTATCTAAAATCAGGTTTACATTTGTGGCTAACTAGAATGTGAGTGACCTTTAATGCATTTCCAGAAATAAAGTCTCACCAACATCTGTTGAGTGCCTTTTCACTTTCCCTCTTCTCCTCTTTCCTAATGCTTCCTCTGTAGCAAACAGGGGTACACTGTACGCTGAACACTTTTCAATGATTTTTTCCTCATGTCAGTTAGGGGTTGATGCTCTCCTAGAAACAAACAAACAAATACACAGTATATTCAGTGCAATTTTGTTCATTACATTATTATAAATGATGTACTGATGCTATTGGAATGAGAACTGAACTGAGCTGGACAATGACACTAATTTCTACAGATCTGCTTATAACAAATTGCTGAGCCACTGCATAATTAAATGCATCTGTATACACAGGGTTGTCATTGGTTGGATTGAGATGTTGTTTTATTTGATTAGATTTTAAGGTTTTATAATATAATTATGATTTGTTTTATTATAGTAAAAGTGTAGTAAAACCGCATTAAACCAGTTGTTTTGTCTTTCTATCAGACTTGAGTTCTGTGTGCTCTGTGTATCATAAGCTCCTCGCGCACAGACCCGCGGGCGACACAGATTTGTACTGAAGCGCTTTCCTCTCATCTCAGCGGGTTGAATAAGATATATCCGTGAAGTCTTTTTACATCTCTCTAAAATTATAACTAAAGATATATGAAGACATTAGACTTTATACTCACCGCTAAACTGGATGACTCGCTCCACCTCGCCTGATGAACTTCTTCCGGAAAGCGTTTCTTCTCTTTTGTCACACTTGTGAATGGTCTCGGGGTGTAATGTTGTTATGTCTTTGAGCTTTAATTGGGATAGTTAACATATGAACGATGTTGTCAAACCAAACCGTATTTTATACTTTTATATCTATCCTGCAGTAGACACTACGGAAAAGACGCTGATTTACCTTTACAAGTAATGCTAGCTGCTCTCGAGACTCGTTGTCAGGACAACGACCGTTGGCGCGAAGGAAGATCTCACGTGCGGGCTATTAATCTGTGCGGATGAAATATTCTATGGGCAAATATTTTTTTGTACAAAAATATTTTTGTACGAATATATTATAGGAAGTCTACGTTGCAAAAAATAAAATAAAATATAAATAAACATTTGCCAAGTCTGTAATCAGCACTTGCTACATGTTGCACAATACTGCAGTACAGGGCCTATAAAAGACTTTAATGGCAATGAAAAGAACCTCATTGCTATTAAAGTGAATTTACTGAACCTAATCATAGGAGCTTTATTTTAAAAATGCTCATAAAAATAAATAAATAAAATAAATTTAATCAGACTTAGAAGTTTTTGCATCTGAAATCTTCAGATACATTTGAGCGTATCACTGAACTGCAGTTATTTGTATCTGTACTTCATTATACTGCAAATCTACAGTTGCACTTCATTGTTCTGCAGTTTTACTGCTGTTGAACTTTAATGAACTGCAGTCATATACTCCATTATACTGCAAATCTCCAGTTGTACTTCAATGTACTGCAGTTATTTTTTGTAAGGGACGTGTCACTCTGTAAAATCAGTCCGTGGACAACAACTTTGGTTCCTAGGACAGGCTTTCGTACACCTACAAATTAGTTGTGACAAATAAAACAGTAACTTACATCTTGTGTCTTTTGCATGTTTAGTGTGAGTATACAGGAGTTTGTCATAGCACTCACACATATAATCGTTAAATGAGTGTGGCATTTTGAATGGTAGTGTTTTCCAGATGAAAAACAAGACATGTTATGCGTGTCTGGGCTGAGTTTTCGTTGCATTTATATGGAATTATTTTTGTGTCTTTATTATTCAAACAAAAATTCTGTGTTTGAGACCAAAACTAATCATTTTGTAATTAAAAAAAAAAAGATCGCAAAAAACTCTGTGTTTGAGAGCAAAACTAATTATTTTGTAATTAAAAAAAAAGATCGCAAAAAAACTCTGAAATTGATAACAAAATTCTTTGCAGTGTCTGCAAATCTTTTTAAAAAAATTTTTTTCTTTGTGCACTTCAAAAACTTTTCATCACTAAACCACAAATGTTGCTCTCTTTTCTGCCGTCTTTTTTTCTTTCTTTTTTTTGCGGGTCTAAAACTTCTTTGCGAGTTGAAAAGTTTTGCTTGCGAGTGAAGCTGTGTCTCAGTGGGCGGTCTCTACCCACCAGGATGAAAGGCCTTTTTCTATTGGTCACTCTCGATTGAAGTGACAGGTTGACCGCGCCCACTACGTTTCCCCGGAATCCCCACCACTTCCGCCGCCAGTCTGACAGAACACCGAGCGAGGTCGTTTACTGGGTAAGATAACTAATTTAACATCCTAAACTCAGTGACAAGTGAACTTAATTATTCACTCTTCTCATGCTCTCCCATCTAAATACGTAACGTTAGCTAAACCCGTTGTAGATTTGATTAGCCAACAGTATAGCTAGCTGCCAGAGCCCCAATAGTAAAGCGTCAGGCCAATATTTTCTGAGATTATTATAGCTCCAGTGAAGTCAGGTGGGTAACGCACATCAAATCACTAGCCCATTTGGCGGGTTATGATTCATAACATGCACACTGAAGTCTATTCGCGGCACCCAACAGCTGTTCAAAATCATGCAGCGCCACGTACAGTTTGCCATTTAATATTTTTCTAAAATACAACGATTTGGGACCGATGTCTGTACATTCTGACTTCACTCTAGTCTGCAACTGTCTATTGTGCATTTTAATAACAGGTTTGTTTTGTACTATCTTTACGACCTGTTACTACTTCCATAGTAGCGAATGATAATCAGGACTTGTCAGCCAGTACCACTGTAGCCTTGCAGAGACTTTGTTTTGAAAACCTTTTAATTAACTAACTTCCACATTTCAATATGCCCCTGACTTCTAAGGGGTGTTTTTATTTGTGACTACTCCCAACAGCCTAGAATTCTATCAGTACAACATCACATTTTTCTTTTCTGTTTGCAGGAAGATTTGGTGTTAATAGTAGGGGTGGGAATCGCAGGGTACCTCACGATACGATATAATCACGATACATGGCTCACGATAACGATACTATCATGATACAGCGATTCTGCGATAATCGATATATTTCTAGAAAATCCTATAATGATATATCGCGATATCTGTCTAAACAAAATGCCTGTGAAAAGGTTAAGTGCAAGGTTTCTTTCTTTATTCAAGTCCAAACTGTTAGAAAACAGCAAAAAAGTTCTGTAAATCAATTTTAACATGTTGAGTAAATTAATAATTTTATTCTTGGACTTATTAAAAGCTTACACTTTTCTTTGTAAACAAACACATTTAACTGCTTAACTTATATAGCCTCTCTCTCTCTCTCCATGTAATATTATATATATATATATATATATATATATATATATATATATATATATATATATAAACCTGGTACATTTCAAAATTTACCTGGAGTGCTTTCTCAACCTTTCTACTCCTCTCATCATAAAAACGGAGCCCCGCACGGAAAAATAGTCGTTCACAATCACATCGTGTCTTTTGCGCGCTCGGGTTGGTTATTTCAAATGTAGACGCGCGGCAAGCACACACACACTGCACACTTCTGCACCGCATTACGGCTCTGACAGTGTTTTGTCTCGTCCTCCATGCCATAGGTGCAGATTTATGTTTCTGCTGGTCGGTGCCCACTGTTCACACTGCATAACGCGCACTTGTAATATCTGTGAGAGAGGGAGAGCATCCAGTTTTATTCACATAAAACTGGACGCACCGGCGGCGCTCTCTCTCTCATATAGTGAGGGAAATCCACCTGCGATCCGAGCGGAGAGGTTCGGCTACTCATGAACTGAATATGCGCTCTGCAATAATAACGTGATCGGTGCCTATGGTCCACGCTGATAACTGTTCCGGGGCAGTTTTTTAGTTTTCATCTCCATAAACGTATATATAGCAGTAGAGCTAATACAGTGGCTGAAAATCTGTTTATCATTCGGTTCCTCGTGCTTCCCCATCTTCATAGAGAACGCGCTTCATAGTTGCTCAGAGCGCTCTTGGATGGCGCGGCCGCGATTTCCACGCATTTTTAGACTCTGGGAGCAGGAAAATGTATTAAGAGCACCTTATTGTATTAATTAAAATATCGATATTTGGCGCCAGATATCGATTATCGTATCGCATGGAGAAGGATCACGATATATCGCCATATCGATTTATTTTCCCACCCCTAGTTAATAGAGGAGGCGACAATCTTCAAGGCAAAACCTTAGACCTGATGCAACATCATCCAATGTTGCAATCACCCTCAGGAGGTACACAAGCAAAAGCTAAATTGAACATTGTCAATTATCAATTCTTATTTTACAAAATTTGCCCTGCATACATTTTTGTCTTTAATGTGTAGGCACTTGAGGCCCAGTGCCCGATATGCACAGCAACATTTCCAGTGTCAGAAGTAGAACTGCATGCCAGCTTTTGTGGAGAAAGGTAATGGTAATAGTGACTCACATTAAAGCTTAAAAAACACCTAAAATGTGCTCTGATTTGGATCATATCTCATCATGGTAACCTACCTGACTATGTTCATTACATTGGTTCAAAACAGTACATTGCAAAGGTCATAAAAATATATGGAACGTATATACACACACACACATACAAAGTTGTTTGGAAACATTAAGGTTTTTTAATGTTTTTTGACATCAGTCTCTTCTGCTTATCAAAGCTGCATTCATTTGATCAAATATACAGTCAAAACAGTATCATTGTGAAATATTATTACCATAACTGTTTTCTATATGAATACATGTTAAAAATGTAATTTATTTCTGTTATCAAAGCTGTATTTTCAGCATCATTACTCCAGTCTTCAGTGTCGCATGATCCTTCAGAAATCACTATAATATGCTGATTTGCTGCTCAAGAAACATTATTGTCAATGTTGAAATTTTTTATTTTTTTTGGATTCTTTGATTAATAGAAATTTATCTGAGGTAGAAATTGTTTATAACAGTATAAATATCTTTACTGCCACTTTTGATCAATTTAATGCATCCTTGCTGAATAAAAGTATTAATTTCTTTAATTTCTTTCCAAAAAGTCTTGCTTACCCCAAACTTTTGAACAGTAGAGTGTATATTGTTACAAAATCTATTTCAGATAAATGCTGTTCGTTTGAACTTTCTATTCATCAAAAAATCCTGAGAAAGAGAGAAAAATGTACACAACGGTTTTCAACATTGATGATGTTTCTTGAGCAAAAAAAAAAATAAGCATATTGCTATATTGTGACACTTAAGACTGGAGTAATTATGCTGAAAATTTTGCTTTGTTTTTAGCATATATATATATATATATAAAAATTTTATTTTTTTTACAGTGAGGAGGATGTGATTCGTCATGCAGCAGCACAGATAAACACCACAAAGACATCTGAAATCTGTCACGAGATAACATGGTTGGGAGAGGTCTGAAGTTGTGGAAACATCAAAAAACAGGAAGCCCTGTCAATCCCTTTAAAGTCACCTTCCTTGGAGAGCCTGTAAAAATAAATAAAATTATATGTACAGTGGGTACGGAAAGTATTCAGACCCCCTTAAATTTTTCACTCTTTGTTATATTGCAGCCATTTGCTAAAATCATTTAAGTTAATTTTTTTTTCCTCAATGTACACACAGCACCCCATATTGACAGAAAAACACAGAATTGTTGACATTTTTGCAGATTTATTAAAAAAGAAAAACTGAAATATCACATGGTCGTAAGTATTCAGACCCTTTGCTCAGTATTTAGTACAAGCACCCTTTTGATCTAATACAGCCATGAGTTTTTTTGGGAAAGATGCAACAAGTTTTTCACACCTGGATTTGGGGATCCTCTGCCATTCCTCCTTGCAGATCCTCTCCAGTTCTGTCAGGTTGGATGGTAAACGTTGGTGGACAGCCATTTTTAGGTCTCTCCAGAGATGCTCAATTGGGTTTAAGTCAGGGCTCTGGCTGGGCCATTCAAGAACAGTCACGGAGTTGTTGTGAAGCCACTCCTTCGTTATTTTAGCTGTGTGCTTAGGGTCATTGTCTTGTTGGAAGGTAAACCTTCGGCCCAGTCTGAGGTCCTGAGCACTCTGGAGAAGGTTTTCGTCCAGGATATCCCTGTACTTGGCCGCATTCATCTTTTCCTCGATTGCAACCAGTCGTCCTGTCCCTGCAGCTGAAAAACACCCCCACTGCATGATGCTGCCACCACCACCATGCTTCACTGTTGGGACTGTATTGGACAGGTGATGAGCAGTGCCTGGTTTTCTCCACACATATCGCTTAGAATTAAGGCCAAAAAGTTCTATCTTGGTCTCATCAGACCAGAGAATCTTATTTCTCACCATCTTGGGAGTCCTTCATGCGGGCTTTCATGTGTCTTGCACTGAGGAGAGGCTTCCGTCGGGCCACTCTGCCATAAAGCCCCGACTGGTGGAGGGCTGCAGTGATTGTTGACTTTCTACAACTTTCTCCCATCTCCTGACTGCATCTCTGGAGCTCAGCCACAGTGATCTTTGGGTTCTTCTTTACCTCTCTCACCAAGGCTCTTCTCCCCCGATAGCTCAGTTTGGCCGGACAGCCAGCTCTAGGAAGGGTTCTGGTCGTCCCAAACGTCTTCCATTTAAGGATTATGGAGGCCACTGTGCTCTTAGGAACCTTAAGGTGCAGCAGAAATATTTCTGTAACCTTGGCCAGATCTGTGCCTTGCCACAATTCTGTCTCTGAGCTCTTCAGGCAGTTCCTTTGACCTCACGATTCTCATTTGCTCTGACATGCACTGTGAGCTGTAAGGTCTTATATAGACAGGTGTGTGGCTTTCCTAATCAAGTCCAATCAGTATAATCAAACACAGCTGGACTCAAATGAAGGTGTAGAACCATCTCAAGGATGATCAGAAGAAATGGACAGCACCTGAGTTAAATATATGAGTGTCACAGCAAAGGGTCTGAATACTTAGGACCCTTTTCTTCTGAAATCATATTTTCTGTTCCGCTAAAAAGGACATCAGTGGCACTGAACCACGTTTCTGGATCCCACCCCACCAAACCAACATGGCACATCTTGCATGTTTCTTTTAATCAAACACAACTGATTCAGCCCGTTAAGCGACTCCAAAACCTGGAAAGGGTGTGGGCTCTGGGAATGTGGTTGGGAACCACTGTTATACATTATGGAAGACCTGGGGGGTTAGTAAATAATGATGGAATCTTTATTTTTGGGTAAACTGTACTTTTTAAAAAAATATTTTTAATGAAGTTTTTTTCTTCTCACTGTGGCTACATCTATTTGATACTGTAAAAATGCTGTAAAAACCATAATATTCTGAAGTACTACAGCTTGAAATAACACTTCTATTTAAATATATCAGGGATAGGCAACATCAGTCCTGGAGTAGCTCCAACCCTGAAAAAACCTCACCTGCCTGTAGCCAAAAGCCTGCGTCCCAATGGGCATACTATCCATCCTAAATTCTGTGTGATAGTAGTAATTTTCAATACTATTTAGGGCAGATAGGGTGGACAGTATGCACATTGGGACGCAGGGTTAGTGATCATGAAGACCTTGATTAGCTTGTTCAGGTGTGTTTGATTAGGGTTGGAACTGAACTTTGCAGGACATCGACACTCCAGGACCGATGTTGCCTATCCCTGGAATATATTAAATATAATTTATTCCTGTGATTCAAAGTAGAATTTTCAACATCATTAATCTATTTGAGTGGTAGTATATAATTGTTTCTGCATTAATATGAATTATATATTGAAAATTAACAGTAGTTATGTTTGCATATGTTTGTTCCAGGGAGTTCAATTTGAGTGGTTCCGTGTCATATTCCGACATAAGAGATGCTGCGCTCGATGAAAGGGTTGCTGACTTCATGGCTGGGGAATGACCAGCTTTGATCTGAGGCTGTGAGGGCACAGTTACTGGCAGATGGTGTTTGGGTCAAGAGAAACAGTGCAGAGGAGTTTAGTTTGAATTGACCCTAGGGCAATATCCCAAAGACCACAAAGACTCTACAGTGTCGCTGGACCGGACACCCTGATGCCAAATTGGCAACCATAAATTGATGAGGTAAATATACATGGGTTACGTAGCAATAGTTTTTTTTTTTTTTTTTTGTAAAATTCTACAATATTAAAATATTTTGCTATATATAAGCATGAGACATTAAAATAAGTACTGTACAATTGTTTTGTTTGTCTAATGTCTCTCTCTCGTTTATGTTTTGGTTTAGATGGAGAATTGTCATTCATGAGGGTATCAATAGCTGCAGCCATCTTATAGTCTTCCTCCATGCCTTCACCAACAATCGCAGCAGTATTGTAATGCATTGCTTCTTAAACGCCGTGGCCAGATGTGGAGTGCCTTCTAGGGATAGGACGGATCATGGAGGAGAAGACAATGCTTTCTGTGTTATGAACATTTTCAGGGGATCTGGAAGAGGCAGGAGCACTCATGACCGAAGAATTGAGAGGCTCTGGGGTGACGTGGTGGTGACTGACTAATGTTTACTACAAACTCTTCCATTTCCTGGAGAGTGAAGGTATATTGGACGTAGACAATGAAATGCACCTCTGGGCTCTTCATTTGTTCCATTTATATAAAAAATTTGCTGTTTGGATTGAAGTAAATACTGGTATGGTATATATTTGGCAACAGTTCTTTTAACACTAACCCCTGGTTTCACATAAAAGGCTTCAGCTTAGTCCCAGACTAAAATGCATATTTGAGCTGTTTTAACTGAAAGAAACTTGCACTGACTGTTCTTAAATTGTCTGTGCCATTTTTTTTTTTGTCTCGAGATTCACACCAGTAGTGTTTATTTTTATTATTATTTTTTTTATGTTAATAAAAGCTACATAAATGTCCTAATTGAACTATGGCCTAATCCTGGCTTAGTCTAAGCCCTGTCTGTGAAACCAGGTATAAGTGATGCAGTATGTATCTTTTTATTTCTTACACAACTATGTCGGAAGATGAAAAAGTGAAGTGATGTGTGGCCTAGTATGATGTCCCATACTCTGACTTTGTGCTCTGCATTTAACCCATCCAAGTACACACACACACACACACACACACACACACACACACACACACACACACGCACACACACACACACACACACACACACACACACGGAGCAGTGGGCAGCCATTTTTGCTGCAGCACCCAGGGAACAGTTGGGGTTCAGTACCTTGCTCAAGGACACCTCGGCCATGGTTATTGAGTGTGGAAGAGAGCGTTGTACAATCACATGCTGTTTTGTTTTTCTTTGTTTTTTTTTTACTCTTTTTGTGTTTTCCACCTTAATGTTTGTGATACCAAAACAACTGTCCAAATCATCCACAAAACTTGTCAAATGTTTCCACACCCCTACTCCACCCCCATATGTTTGGACCTCAATAATTGTCACTTATACTATTGAACTCTTTTGATTGCCATTGTATTATGATGTAAAATACTGTAAGATACTGTCATTTTGATTTATGTTCACGAGTGTCATTGGGAATGTGAACTTTTAATGTTGTTAAAATAAAAAGCTCCTAGATCCCATACAAGTGTGTTAAGACTTATTTTTTCTTTGGCCATGAAATCCACTTAAATCTTGCAGCAAATTGTTTAACAGAGCTGAAAAAAAAAGTAAAGATTCAGATTGTTTGCAAAAAAAAAAATTAAAATAAAAATGTAAACCCTTTGGAATTTGGTTGGTTTTCTGCATTCTACTGTTCACAAAACATCATCTGGTCTTCAAAGTCACAGGTATAGCCAGACACAATGTGCTTAAGCATAAAACACAAACCATCATAATTTTTCATGTCTTAAACATTCACTGTGCTGCTGAAAATGTATGTCAACTCAATAAGTGACTACCTTGTTGCTGTTACCTGGAAAACCCACAACTACTCTGTTTTGTGACTAGTTTCATGAGTGTTTGTTCTGGGCAGTTTTTTTCTTCAGAAAAATCCTCCATATTTCAGCACAGTAAAACAGTGAGTGACTATGTTTTTAAGATGTTGTAAAGTGTTCAAATACGCAGAATATGAAGGAACAAACAACAGAATCCTGAAACTCAACATGAAACAAAACATTTGTAAGTTTTCCAGGTAATGGCAACACTGAGTTTACATACATTTTTTGCAGCACAGTGGTTAAGACATGAAAGATTAAAATTGATTGTGTTTACTTAAGCACATTGTATTTGTCTATACTTGCAACTTTGAGCAAGATCAGATGAACCAAAATTTTCTATTTGTTTAAAATCCATTGGTTTTAGACATAAAACTTGGTGAAATGATTTGTGTGTATGAGTAATTTTTTTAAATTCCAGCACCTTTTAAATGACTGAAATATTTACTTAAAATCTCAGGGGGTACTTCAAGTAAATAATTTAGGCCAAAGGGTGTCTGCTGACAAAAAAAAAATAAAATAAAATAAAATAAAATAAAAAACTGAAAATCAATCATTACGGTGACGCATTGCTTCATCAGTGATTTAGGCCATGGTTACATTATGTGAGCTAAGCGACTGTCCGCGCTGCTGTCACCACAGCCCTGACATAAACAAGCATCTGCACGCTGCTGAAGAACTGCATTATAGAAATGCACTGTTTTAAATGTATTTTAATATAATGGTTTTTATTGTAGCGGTATGTTTAATACTGTTAGAAATTGCTGTTAATTTACAGCTGAATTTCAACAGTATAATCCTGTTAAGTTCAAAAGCAGTACGTTACTGTTTTTTTTTTTGTTTTTGTCAAATGACGTAGACAAAATATAACGGCATTTTACTGTATTTATTAGTCGAAGGAAAGAAAACATTACTATCCAGTATTTTTGTAAACTGCAGTGAGCACGCAGGGACTTTCATCCGTCTTCATACTGTTAATAGGTGAGTTTTGCACGATATCGTAGACAAAATATATTACATTTGCTACAGCAACTAACCTGTATTGTGGATATTGGAAGTGAAATTATCTTTTATTTGTTCTTTTCAGAGATAAACTCGCCAGATGCGACATCGTGGATAGGATTTCTGACTCGGATTATATTATTCCCAATTACAGGGTGAGTTTCATTTAACATGGGATAATTCTTCTGCAATTTTTTTTTTTTTTCATACACTGTTGTATTGAAATCACATTGATGACTCTGTAGCGCGCTGAAAAGAAAGGTTGTTCGCTAATAGGCTAGCTTGCTTTTCTGTAATCCGCGAAACCTCTAGAGTTAGAAAAAAAACTTAATTTCGGTGTCGTTGTGATTGCAAATTTGGGTAAGCATGTTCTAATATGTACATATCTTTATTCTGAGGTCGATTTATTTGTAATACTGTTGTGCTTGTTTTGTTATTTTTATGCTGGTTATATTTTTGCATGAATCCAATTTGGTTTTGTAGTTATCCTAAGTAATACTTATTATCAGCTGGATTTTTGAATGATATATTTCCGATTACAGAGTAAATTCCATGCAACATGAGAGAATTCTTCTGCAAAGTTAATTTTTCAAACACTGTTGCTTTGAAATTACATCGATGTCTTTGTAGCGCGCTGAAATAGGCTGACCGGTGTAGTTAGGTTATAGTTTGCTTTTCTGGAATTGGCGAAACCTCCAGCATTACGAAAAAAAAAAAAGTTTAATTTCGTTGTCATTGTGATTGCAAACTTGGGTAAGCATGTTCTAATATGCACATATCTTTATTCTTAGGTGCATTTATTGTAGTACTGTTGTGCTTTGGTTGTATACTTTTATTTTGGTTATATTTTTTTCATCAATCCAAGTTGGTTTTGAAGTTAAGTGATATAATACTTATTAAAAGTAATTCTTATTCATAGTTTTGGTATTGCTTTGTACAGCAATGCTACTTTGGCCAGCATAGTATTCTTAAGGCCATTTTATTTTGTTGGATATATTTTTGACTGATATTCTTTTTCATGCACAGGGACTGTCCAGTTTGACTTGTCAGCATGTTTTCATGTCAGTTCTGTGGACATCAATGTAGTACTACAGTGGCCTATGTGAAGCACATGTGGATTCATAGCAATATCCCTAACTTGCTGCTTCATTGTTGCATGCAAACCTGCAACAGAAAGTTAAAAAAAGTAGCAGCTTTGAAATCACATCTTTACAGACATCACTGTCATTATTTACTCACCTTGTTGTTCCAATGTCATATGCCGTTGTTGTTTTTTCAGACCACAAAAGAAAAAAAAAATGTCCTGATCGTGCACGTCCAAATAATAACAGTGGGAAGCAACTGGCATAAAGTTAAAAAATAAATAAATAAATAAATAAATTTAAAGAGTGTTACAGATTGGTCCTGTATGACCATTGTGATTCATATTTGATGGGTTCAATGAAAAACAAACTAAAATTTCATTTATTATTTAATGGAAATACTGACATTGGCTTTTGGTGGTCTGTGCTTAACTGTGTGTCCATGAGACTATTAGTGTCATGCACAGTTCACTCCAAACTTTACTAGTAAGAAATCATGATTAACAAATCAGTATGATACACAACATATAGAAATCTCCTGTACATGCAGTTGTGCACAGCAGACCAAAAGACAATATCAGGATTTATGTTAAATAAAACACTACATTTCAGTTTGTTTTTCTCCAAAACTTATTGTATACCCCCAAAACACTTGGAATATACAACATGTGTCCCATGGACTCATTATGTGATAACTTTTGCCTCCTTAAAAGCTTGATGCTGGTCACTATTCACTGCCATTGCATGGACGAGAGCGAGCAGATCATTTTTAATAATCTCTTGTGTGGTCTGAAAAAGAACTTGCAGAGCCTTAGCACAACACCAGGGTTAGTAAATAATGGCTTAATTTTGAAAATTTTGAAAAGTGTGGTACAACATGAGAGTAATTTATGATTTAATTTTATTGGTGAAATAAACTTCAAAAATATTAATAAATAAAATTTAAGCAGCATAATTTCACAATACAAAATGTATACAAATTTACACTTAAAGCTCTGTCCTGACCAGTCCATGTTGAAATGCATTTCTGTTAGAAGGACAGGACTCTGTGACTGTTTAAAATTATTTTAGCTTTCCTTGCATTCATTTGTAATTGGGAATGTCAAATTAATGTTATGTCAGTGCTGAAATAGTTTTTTCTTTTTAAAGTTACAGGTGAAACACCAGGAAGCAGTATCCAGCAGTGGATGATCAGCCTCGAGGAGCACATCATTTGCGAGGGCATCCAACCGTCTTTCCTGTCTGGGCTTGCAGCTCTTTTCTCTACTTACTACAATCTCAATCTTCAATACCAAGCTGAAGCCGCATACACACTGGAATTTATCCAAAGGTTAGATATTTGGATGCATACATTCAATTTACTTCAGATTTTATTTGTATATCTCTTATTAAAATACATATAGATTTAAAGCAGCTTTACAGAAAATGTGTTTATTTAAACACTTGGCCCTAATAAACAGGGAATATAGCATCAAATAGAGAAATTTCCTATCAAATATTTGAGCCCTATTAAGTAGCCATAAGTGACTGTCAAGGAAATAAAATTTCCATCGGTGGTGAGGTTTTGGTGGAAACCTTGAACGGAAGCAGACTCATCCAGGACCCATCTTTTGTTGCCATTAAAATGCTGACCATGTGCATTTGTTAAAATTTTTTTCAGTCAGACTGAAACACATCATTCAGCCCAAAAGATCTGAGTGCTGGAGCTTGTTAAGAGAATTTCCTTTCCTGACAATGTAAAGAAAAGTGTTCTTGACACAAGAATAGACTTGCTATATTTATATATGCTATATTTATATGTTCCCCATGAGTAATCTTTTTTCCCTCCACACTAATTCTAAACACACCCATTTGTTTTGCAGGCGGTTCATCGGGATAAATCCGGAAAAGGGCACCAAGGGCGGAGGAGTTGTATCAAAACGGACGGGGAAGGTCACACAGAAAAAGAAAACCGTGAACCCTCGTGTCTCCAGTCTGCTTAAAAAATTGATGGATTTTGAGTGGGACTTTATCTAAGTATTACACACCACAGACCGCACACACATCAGACACACACTCATCTCACACATGCATCACACATATGCGCATTTCACACACACTCACATCACACACATCGGACACGCATCACGCACGCACACACACACACACACACACACATTCATTCATTCACACACTCTGTTTTTTCAGGTATTCAGTAATTCTTATTCACTCATAAACATTTACTCAGTTCTTTAATTTGTTCACTTAATCTCTGTGTCCAGAGTTAATTTTTGGACAGCCTGTATGACTTGGACAGCCATCAATAATTTGTTAAAGACTTGTTAAAGCAGTTGATTTATCATTTATACAGCTGAAATGTAAATTTATTGTAATAAATGTAATAATTTTTGAGCTTTGTTTTACCTTTTGTTTTCATTTTGTACAAATGTCAGAATTTGATGTGGGGAATATTTTAAATTTATTTCTGTTATGACCAATTCTTCCCCATAAATAGCTGAATTTTCATTTCTTTTCTTTACTGTTATCTAGGCTTTTTCTAAGAAAGTTATTCAAAAGTTTAATAAAACAAGACATGTTTTGAAACAATACTTTAAAGCTGCTTTCCTTCTGTTACATTTTTAAGTCACTCTTTCAAAAGGTACACACTGTACACTTATATACTTATATATATACACACTGTAGTAAAACATGGTATTTTGTAGTAAGACTGTTAGGGGCAATTTATTAAATCACACTGTTTAGAAAATAAATAATATGTATGTATGTATTATATATATATATATATATATATATATATATACTTTGAATGTAGAAACAGCATTATGCTGTTTTTGCAAAAACAGTCTCCAACTGTAAATTTCACCAACAGTAAGAGACAGTTAATTTTACAGTGCCTTGCTGGTAACCGTGCTGCCAGTTCTTTACTGTTTTTTAATAAACAGTAGGTAACTGTAATTTTAATTAACAGTAAAACACTGTTAATTTTACAGTGCCTTGCTGGCAACGGTGCTGCCAGTTCTTTACTGTTTTTTAACGGGAAAATTTTTTACAGTGCTCCAGTCTGTCTCGTTTAAGATCAGATCAAAGCAGTTATTTTGAATAAACGGGCCTTGGAATATTTCTTTATTTGAATGATTTTAGTTTGAGATTTAACACCAAATCGAAATACGAACATTTTTGACAGTTAGATTTTACTTAAAAAGAAATAAAGAGAAATGACAAACGGTTTAATTTTATTATTATTATTATTAATATAGGCCTATTTTGTTATTATTACTATTATTATTATTATTATTAATCATTATCATAAAATGCATAAACTAATTTTTTATCCACAAACAAAAATTACGAAAGATCTAGCTTAATTTTCGTTTTTCCGTTATTCATACAGAACGAAATAATAATAATAATAATAATAAAATCAAACCGTTTGTCATTTCTCTTTATTTTGTTTTGTTCTTATTTGGATTTGTTGTTAAATCAAACTTGAGTCATTCAAATAAACAAATAGTATTCCAAACTTAGAGTCGGTATTATTGAAAAATAACTGGTTTGATCTGATCATCAAAGACTCATATCCTCTGGGTCTGAGTGCAGTTATTGGATAGCATGTTATAGACAGATTGAAGATTAATCCTAAACATGACGCTACAATAAAAATATTAAAATACGTTTAAAACCGTGTATTTTTATAACTACAGCAGCGTGCAAATGCTGGTTTATGTCAGGACTGTGGGGACAGCAGCGCAGACAATCGCTTAGCAGCATGCAGATGGGGTTGGTATGCTAAAATGCTGTCCATGTAATTAACATTTAAAGTATGATAAAGACGTGGAATCGGCCTATGTTCAATGTTAGTAGAGATAAAGTGACTTCGTACATAAATATTTCTTATCGGTTCACAGGCACTTCTTCCGCTAAAACGATGCATGGTGAATTACAGTGCGTTCCAAACGGGATATATCGCCCTCCGAAGGGCACTTCGGAGTGAAAACAATCATGGCCGCCATATTGAAGGGTCGTTCCAAACCGAAGTGCTCAAAACTAGCCACTTCAAAGGGCCCTTCGGAATGAAGGATTTCGAAGGGTACAACTGATGGACACTTCGGGCTCCCATGATCCTTTGCACAGATTCTTTGCATGATGACTGCGCTTCCGTATGATGACGCAGAAGGGCACTTCAAGAAACAGTTGTTTGGTCCCCTACACCCTTCAACCCTTCGAAGCTCTCACTCTGGAGGGTAAACCCCTTTGAAGGGATTAGGGCATAGGGATGAGCCCTTCCGAATGGAACGCAGGGATAGTCTGGTCTGGTTCTGTTCATCATTGATTGGGTGAGAACAGTTCAATGTCACTGGCTGTGGAAATCAGCGGGCGTGGCTCATTATACTATAAGGAAAACGCGCGTAAATGACGCGCGCTCTGTGCAACCAAAACAGCGTTTTTTACGGCGTCCTGTGGCAATATGAACGGCGTAAAAAGCGGCGCTTTTCATGCACACTAAAACGCCGTCAAATACGGCGTCATTGACGTATTTTCGCGCGTTTTTTACGGCGTTTGTAATCACAAAGGCGTATTTTGCGGCGCAAATACTGTTTAGAATGCCGTATTTGACGGCGTTTGGCTGTAAATGCGATCAATCTATAGCGTAATTCTGACCCTAAGGGCTTGCCATACTCCTCGGCGTTAAACGCCAGAATGAGAAGCTCTAGTAATTGCGCGTGGCTACGTCACATATGTTCCCACCCTCACCGTCACGGCACAAAAACACTAATAAAACTTAGTTTTGGAAAAATACTTTGTATTACAAATCTTTATATTATTTGGCTTTCTATTAATGCAATACAATGAATCACAGCCACGTCTACAATCTCCCCGTGGTTTAAATTATCCGTTTGAGAAACACCCTATGTGTCATGTTCTGATTGGTTGTTTTGGTCATGTGTCCTGTTCTCAGGTCTACATTGTTAGTCTTTAATCTCGGTATATGAATAGCCCTCACGTTCCCATTGTCTTTGCCTAGCTTTCTTCCCTGTAACCTCTGTAGGTGAGTTTCATGTTCAGGTCTTTAATCTTTAATTATTTTGTACTTGTTCATGTTTTATTTTAAATAAACTGCACATTGGTTTACATCAACTCACCTCCTGTGGACGAATGTGACAATGAGAATGTTTTCGTTATTTAGAATACTACCTTTGGATGTGTATTAATATGAAGGATAGTTCCGTAATTTTTTTTTACAGGTGTTTTACCTGTATTTTTGTTTTTTCACTTCATTGTGTTGTGTTTTAGGGTTAATGATATCCTGGCAGAAAATTACCTGTATCTTTTTATACTTCTATATCATAAAATTTCTATACTTTTATATCATAAAAGGTTTTTTGTTTGTTTTATATTGTAGTTTCTTGTCCCCACATTGAAAATTCAGCAATATTGTGTAAATATAGAGGCACAGAGATTTGAAAACCATTATGAGTTTTAATAAGATTATCTCTTGTACTTTTGGTAGGTATTCAGTGAGAGTGTTACAACACTTTCACTAACTTTCGATTCCTTTCACAGGGCGTGGACAGACTGAGAGCATAAGAGAGGAAACCAAAGAAGAGAGGAAAAAAACATGGTAGAGAAAAACAGATAGACATCTATCTATCTATCTATCTATCTATCTATCTATCTATCTATCTATCTATCTATCTGTTTTGCAGTATGTTGACTTTAAAACTTGTTTTGACTTTCAAAACTGAAAGTACAAATGAGCTCACAGAACAACCCTGCATTACATTGAATGAATTAGCAGAAAAATAACAGTAGAATTTGACTATTACTAGTTTTAAATCAAGTTAAAATAACGGTGTATAGGCCTATAGGTGTGTAGTTTTAAAGCAGTCAATGGTGCCATACATCAGTAAAAAATCAAATGAAAATAAGGGTTCCCAATCACATTTGTTAGTCATTTCTTTATAACATTTTTCTCCATATAAGGCTCTTATTGTTTTAACAACCATTTCATGTAGCTCATGTCAATACTATGTATAAAAATTCTTGTTGACATTTTTTTTTTCAGGAAGCAATGGCTGATTTGAGTAAAGTAGTAGTAGAAGAGGGACCATCAAAAGATGCGAAGGTAGATCACATATACTAATAATTTATCATTATTTTAAAAACCTTCTTCAGTGGTATTCACTTGAATGCTTGTTTGTATACTATAGATTTGTCTCAATTTAATCAAATTGCATGGGTTGCAAATTTTCATCATGCTCTATTTTTATTTTATTTTTCCGACTCTCTAACCATTGGGCCACGACTGCCCCCGCTGACTGCCCAATCAATATTAGAATATTGAGGGGAAAAAATAAAATACATAATGAGAAACTTAATCGAAACTTTCTCATAATAATGATTTAACATCTCATAATAATGAGAAACTTTCTCGAAATAAGGAGAACTTTATCGTAATAATGACTTAGTTTCTCATTATTACGAGATGTTAAGTCATTATTACAATAAAGTTCTCCTTATTTCGAGAAAGTTTCTCATTATTACGAGATGTTTTCTCGAAATAATGAGAAACTTCCTCTAAATAATGACTTAATCCACGCATGCGCAACGCAACAGGAGTGACGGCACGCTAGCGACATCTGTTGGTCAAAGCCATGCGGGAACACTTCAAACATTGCTTTGTTCTGTAATCTAAAGTGTATAATCTCTGGGGGTAGAATTGTTGCATAATTCCAAATAAATAGATTATGATCCACAAATAAATGTAAAGAGATTAACAAAACATAAACATATTGACAAGTAAATAGAAGGAGATCCACTAATAAATCTTAGAGTTTAACGAATCAAATTCACACAAAAAATTAAATGAGATTTGCAAATAAAAAACATTCACAAATATCCTTTTATGTCACAAACACAACTTTGCCTGGCACATTTGTGAATCGCATCCTGTGCATTTGTAGATCGCTGCACGCATTTGTGGATCACTGCTTGCATTTGTGGATTTTGAAACATTTCTAGCGTCGAGACACTGACGATCCACAAATGCGTGGACTCCACCCACCGTCTACTCAAGCCAATCAGATAACAGCCTCACTCTGCTGACCAATCATAGCACGTTCTTGCTATGACCAATCATGTTTCGCTTTACAATCAGCGCGGTCCCGTCCTGAAATATCTTCATTCATCAGTATTGGTTCAAATAGGAAATGTAAGGGCCATAACAATTGGTACAGTAAAAGATGTTTAAAATTGGATTTCATTAGACATTGTAGTAAGCCAAGCCACAGTATTATATTTTATGTGCCTTTGAAAATGCCAGAGAAACAACACTTTAAATCACTGCTATGGGAACAACGGTACTGGCTACAAATGCGTTATGGAAGCATCACATTCAAGATGGAAAGAAAAGCAGAAATAATTAACTGACTAATAATTAACTGGATTCAACCTCATTATAAACATACGAGTTTGTGTAATAGGTTAAACTGCCGTCACACAACAGCCAACACCGTTTCCCAGTTTTTCAGTCAAGCTGTTAAACTACTACCGCCAGAGGTCGCTGTATACCTAAAAACGCCAGCGGGTAAAATTTACCCATGCACATGACTACTTTTGATATGGTTAAAAAACAACTTGGTTACGTATGTAACCTTGGTTCCCTGAATAGGGAATGAGATGCTGCGATGGCATCATCGCTATGGGAACACTTCCGGTGTGACGAATGTCTGAAGTCCTTATACCATCATGTCAGTTCATTGGCCAATAGCGCTTAGCACCGCCCCGCACATACGTCACGTATGCTAATATCAGCATGCTGTGTGCCATTTCATCAGATTCCACACGACGAAGGAAGCGCTATCGAAGGTACGGAATGGCCAGCATCGCAGCATCGCATTCCCTATTCAGGGAACCAAGGTTACATACGTAACCGAGACGTTCCCTTTCATAGGATCACTTCAATGCTGCGATGGTGTCGTCGCTATGGGAACACTATACCATAATGCCTGACATGCCTCAGATAGCTGGAAGACCAGGGAAAGCGTCTGCTCAAGTGGATAAGACCCGGGAGCCAGGAGCCATCCTCACGTCCAGACTGTAGAACTTGATGAAAGCACTAGGAAAGGACCATCCTGCCACAGCACAGATACCTTCCATCGAAGACCCTTTAAAAAAGGCCTGAGAAGAAGCCATAGCTCTTGTAGAATGAGCACGCACCCCTAGAGGCGAAGTCAAGCCATGCGCCTCATGGGCCAGAGAGATGGCCTCCACTATCCAATGTGACATTCTCTGTTTGGTGACCGCAGACCCTCTGCTCTTACCACCAAAACACACAAACAACTGGTCAGATCCATGCCACTGGGCTGTGCAGTCGACATAGATCTTCAGTGCCCTCACCGGGCAGAGACTCAGACTATCTGACCCCGCATCAGCAGGGGAGAAAGCTTCTAATACCACTTGCTGAAAGCGAAACGGGGTCGAAGTGACCTTAGGAACATAATCAGGCTTGAGTTGCAGTAAGACTTTAACCAGCCCCGGGGCAAAGTCCAAACACGAAGGGCTGATAGAAAGAGCCTACAGATCCCCTACTCTCTTAAGGGAGGATAAAGCCACCAAAAGAATCGTCTTGAGGGTCAATAGTTTCTCAGACACCGACTCCAATGGCTCAAATGGATGGCCTGCCAGGCCTTCCAAAACAATTGATAATTCCCAAGAAGGAACTCGGGCCGGGCGGAAAAGCTTAAGCCGTCTCGAACCCTGCATGAAACGGGAAACCAGAGGGTGATAACCAACTGAAACACCTTCCATGGGTACGTGTTCAGCAGATATGGCTGCCACATATACCTTAAGAGTGGCAGGGGTCACCCCCGTAGAAAAACGACTCTGAAGAAACTCCAGCACCGAGCCAATAGGGCAATGGACTGGGTCCAGATTGCGTAGTCTACCTCAAGAGGCGAAAAGTCTCCACTTATTAAGGGCATAGAAGCGTCTCATGGAGGGAGCCCTAGAATTAATAACAGTGTTGTAATCTCAGCTGAGAGACCGGAACACATTAGCACACTCCGCTCAGGGGCCACGCCCATAACCTCCATAAATCCAGTTGAGGATGCCAAATCATGCCCCGAGCTTGCGTCAGCAAATCGTGCCTGAGCGGAACCTCCTAGGGAGGGCTGGCTAGCAAACTGACCAGATCTGAGAACCACATCTGAGTGGGCCACAATGGGGCCACCAGCAGCAAACGTTCCACACTGTCCGACCATACTCTGAACAGAACCAATGGGAGCAACCACATCGGGGGAAAAGCAGAGAGACTGGTCGTGGGCCAGAGCATCCAAGCCCAGAGGCGACGGAGGAGACAGGGAAAACCAGAGCGGGCAATGCGTAGTCATGCTTGAAGTAAACAAGTCCACTTCCGCTCGGCCGAACCTCTGCCATAAAAGACTCACCACTTGGGGATGCAGTCTCCACTCCCCAGCCTCCAGACTCTGTCTCGAGAGCAAGTCTGCTTCTGAGTTCAGGCAACCTGGGACATGGACTGCTCTGACCGACAGGAATTTGAATTTGCTCACTCTAAGCGCAAGATTTAAGCGACTCAAGTCCAAAATCGGACTTAACCCACCATTTTGTTTTGGACACAACAAAATACCAGCTGTAGAGGCCTGACTCCATCTAAGTGGGGGGTATTTCCTCTATAGCCCCTTTCTTTAGGAGTGACACGATCTCCAGACTCAAAGCTGAGGCCTCCTAAGGATGCACTGTCGTGGAAAGAACCCTGCCGAAAGGAGGTGGCCCTTTCCGGAATTGGATGGTGTAACCGTGTCGAATAGTACATAGAACCCATTGCAAGATATCGGGCAGGTGTCTCCACCAGAGCATGTGAGCGAAGCAGAGCGGCGTGACGCTCCGCTCAATATTCCGCTCTGGGGCGTGCACTGTTCCGCTCACGCTCACCGGTAAACCAAATCCCGCTCAGATCACACTCCGACATAAAATTTCTCCGGTAGGCCGAATTGTGTTTTTTTTTTTTTCCCCCGTTTATAATGAAATTCTTGAATAAATGTCTCAAAGCAGTAGTCTGATAAGTAACGGTTATGTTTCAGGGTGACGTTCAGCTTGTACTTTTTAAAATTAATTTTATTAATTTAAATGTATTAAATTAAAATTAATTTAAAAACATGTCTTGTTTTTGAAGCCACTTGACAAACCTTCCTAAAAAATTCAATAACTGAAAAAGTATATTTGATTTTCATTAGTCCTACTTTATTTCCATGAAAACAGCTTCAGTTATTGTACAACAGAACATTCAAAACGCGCACACAAGATGAAATGCAGAATTTCACAAAATACACCTTGCTTATCAGGCCCACACACAAGATGAAATGCACTTAACAAAGAATTATTTAGTGACGTTAATAAAAGAAACACTTTCTAAAATTAAAATAGAAGAAAACTGCAGGGAAATGCAGCCTATTAAAACATCTGTCAATCTTTACAGGATTTTAGAATGTACCTTATTTTAGAAACATTATTAACAAACTATTGCTAAGCCTATTCCACAGATTCTCGAACTAGCAAATTACCAAAGGGCATTTTGGGTTGAGCGAGCGGCGCTGAGCGCGTTGAGCGAGCGGAATCTTCAGAAAGGCGCTCTCCGCTCTGAGGGAAATATGACCGCTACGCTCCCCGCTCTGCTCCCACTCCACTCCGCTCACATGCTCTGGTCTCCACGTGGCCCAATAGTCTGCCAGGGGCTCTAGTAGTCCTGCGTTTGGAGACAGCTGAACTACAGGTGCCGAAACATCTCCTGATTGCAGAGTGCCACCGGCGTCTGCAAAAACAGGTAGCACATGCAGGGCTACCGCATTTGAAATCATCACCTGATTTTCCTGCATAGGGACCCAAAGCACCTGAGAGGCGGAAACCTGTGTAACAGGAAAACGTCCAAATGCCAGATCTGGCCAGCCTGCCACTGCAAGAGTGGGGGCTTTGAAGGCCGTCATAGACAGGCCACGCGTGCATGACCTTAGGGCTTTCTCTCGAACTCTGAAGGCTGGGAAGCACAGAGTGTCTGAGGAAGTGCTCATCGTGAAGACTCGACCTAAAACTGCCCGAGGCGCAGTATGCGGCGAGACAGTTAAGATCTGAGCCGGGAGGCCACAATGAGAAAGGTGAATACACATGTGCGGTTTTTCCAAACTCTCCAAAGGAGGGCCTGGCCTCCGAACACGAGCGACACTCCTACAACTAGGAGCCTGAGAACGAAAGGCCTTGGCTGTCGAACTCAGGTTGATCCATTTACGTTGCCGTGGGCGAACCGGTGGGCGAGACCTAGGACCCTAATCCTTATGAGGGGGTGCAATAGGCGATGGCTCACTACGCTGGACCTCGCGAGGGCGCTGCAAAGAGGACTGTGAATGAAATGCAGGTGGTTGACGCTCAACTTCCCTAGACCTGTGCGGGATGAGCTGGCGAAAAGCAGCAGACTGCTGTTAGGCTGCTCGAAACTTCTCCACAACGGTCGTGACCGCATTCCCGAACAGGCCGTCTTTAGAATTGGGAGCATCCAATAGAAAAGTCCTGTCCTTCTCTTTTATGTCAGTGAGAGTGAGCTAAAGGTGGCGCTCAACTGACACCATTCCCGCCATGGACCTGCCCACTGCTCGAGCCGTATGCTTGGTAGCTCTTGCGCCAAGTTTGTAGCTCGCCTGAGCTCTTTAACAGCCTCCGGGGTCAGGTTGGGCTGGGCGACTTAGCAAAAAAATAGAATCTCGATTTTTTTTTTTTTTTTTTTTAACGATTTTTAACTAGTCAACTTAAAAATGTAACCACAACATGATTCAAGTAACTTTTTCTTTATTAAATATCTAGTTAAAGAAAATTCTATTCCAAGTGCACCACACATGTTGTTAACATGATGTAAATGTTAAACAAATCACTTGTTAAATATCTCTGCCTAAAAGATGCATGAACTAGTCAAGTCAAGTCACCTTTATTTATATAGCGCTTTTAACAATACAGATTGTGTCTTTTTTGGTAAAGTGGGCCATCCCTTATTTATCAAAAATTTACTCTGCATCTTAATTAAAAACACACGATTTATTAACACATATTATCAGACAAACGTATTTAAAAAATTTAACAAATCCAAAAATATATAACCCACAGGTTATGAGTAAAATAAATCAAAATAAATTAAAGCTTTATATTCTGCATTTACATTTTGCTTCTCTCATCCTTTCTTCACTCCAAAGATTGAACTTCATGCCTTGACTTCCTTTCTATTCTCTCTTTCCTTTCTTCCATCTCTGACTTGAATTTCCTGACTGCAGACTAATTTCTGTTTTCTAAAAAAGTAAATTATACATGTCAACTGGAAAATAACCAATGAATGTCAATTTATTTATTGAATTTGAGTATAATTACTGAAGGTTAAAGGTCAGCCCACTTTACCTGAATCCCACCGGCCCACTTTATCTAACACATTCAGCCAAATTGGGCCAGCAATATTTAAACACCTTACAAGAAAAAAATAACACATTTTTAAACATTTTGTTCTTTGCATTTTATTCCCTGTTAACTGTGGAAACAAAAACAGCAGGACCTGTCCCAATAATATTTGTTTCCATTTAGTGAGCAACCTCATAATTTAGAAATGAAAATCTTATGTCGAAGGGTTTTCTACCTTTCACCATGACACCGTCCTCCTTTGAGGTGTGGCCAGACCCACCAGTGTCATATTGCATCAACCAAAACTATTTTATCATTTAGAGAAATAGTGTCCCTTTAATTAAGAACCTTTGTTATTCTCTGAAATTGCAAACCCATCGAGCACAGTACAATCAAACTTAAATGGCCCACTTTACCCGAATTCACCCTATTGAAACAATTTGCCTTCTACCTATGTTGAAACTGTTTTGTAAAGGATGACACTGCACTGTAAAAAATTTCAAGCAGTTTCAACTAATTATTATTTAGTAACTAGTTCCACAGAAATTTTACGTTCAGTCAATTTCTGACTTCAAAGTGTTATCTGAATTATTTTTTTTTAGTTGGCTCAACCTTTAGTGAACTAGTTTTGTAGTCCATTCAATCCATTTATTCAGTTTAATTCAATTCACGTTTATTTGTATAGCGCTTTTCACAATACAAATCTTTGCAAAGTGCTGTACAGGAAATTAAGTTTCAACAATATATTTAGTATCATTAGTGACTATGTCAGTTAATGTACATTTGGCAGAAATTTACGGAAAAATCAATTAAAGATGTAATCAAACAGATGATGAACACTATTAACAGCAATTATTATATGTTGAAATCAAACTTGTAGCAAGATTTGGTAGTTCTTTATGTTGTTTCAGGGTTGGCATCATCTGATGTCCTCTGAGGGGTTGGCATCATCTCTTCTCAGGTGTTCTGGATCCAGACTGAAGCTTGTCCTAGTTCCTAGTTACCACGGGATGTCAAACAGAGACATAATTAGCGTAGCTGCTGTTCCAACCAAGCAAAATTGATTTGTTTAACCCAAGCTAAAGAATAATAATGTGCATTTGATCAGATATAACTGCAGTACAAGATTATGAGATGCATTATTTGAAAGCTTGGCCAAACAGATGTGTCTTTAATCTAGATTTAAACAGAGAGAGTGTGTCTGAACCCCGAACGTTATCAGGAAGTCTATTCCAGAGTTAAAACTAAAATGTTTTAATTGGTCAAACATTTAAAAAAATACATATGTCAATTAAAATTCAACCGTTTACTCCATGTTTTTTATATGTTACCTCAACTAAGATGTATTATTTGGGCATTATAAGAAATTGCTGGGGAAACTACGTAAACATATATATTTTTATAGTTTAACAAAATTATAAAAATGATTAACTGGTGTTTATCAGTCACTAAAAACACACTTTACAACACATAATAGCCTTTATTTAATAACTATCCATTTATAACATTTTTTCATACAAACTAAACATATAAGAATGAAGAAAAAAAAAAGTCACCTACATCTTGGATGGCCTGACGGTCAGTAAATTAACAGCAAATTTTCATTTGTGGGTGAACTGTCCCTTTAAAGCTCCAGTTGACAAACATTATATCTGTAATAAAACTGCAAAATTCAGTTTAAACTTTGTTTAATGAACTAAGAAAAAACTAAACAAGCCAAACAAAATGTTAGCAAACAAACATTTACAAATATTATTACTGTTCACAATTACATCTTTAAAATGAGGCAGAAGTAAAAAAATAAATAAATAAATAAAATTTGAACCAGGTGTTACAGTATATCAAATCAAATCAAGTCACCTTTATTTATATAGCACTTTATACAATACTGATTGTGTCAAAGCAGCTTTACAGAGTCAAACAGGAAAATAGTTTGTGAATAATGCAAGAGGACATTAACAAGTCATTTTTCCAGTTAAAGTCTGTTCATTGGTTATTCAGTGTTGACATCATCCAGTTCAGCTCTCTTCCAATAGTGTCTGTGCAATCAGCCAAGTGTCCCCAAATAAGCAAGCCAAAGGCAACAGCGGCAGGGACCCAAAACTCCATCGGTGACAGAGATTTGAGGAGAACCTTGGGAGCAACCAGGCACAGTCGGGGGGTAGTTCTCCTCTGACCAGATGAAACCAGCATGGCGTAGTTTAATTCTAGGCTGCAACGCAGGTCAGATTGAGCAGAGGACTTGTCTGGTTCTCGTGGTCTTGTCCCGATGGCCAACGAGGTCTTTGGAGGGGATCTGTCTCTGGAGCTCATCTAGCTGACATGGTCTCCGCTGACATTCAGGGCTGTAGAGGTCATCTCTAGCTGCTGATCCACCATCTGATCTGGATACAGACTGGATCTGGGTGACTGCAGTGAGCATCTGATCTAGATACGGACTTTGTGGCTACATTCACCTCGGAATAAGAATGAAACGGACTAATATTAGCATAGATGTCACTGAGAACAGTAAAGCACATTATAATTGTAGTAAAAACTCTAAACATTTACACATATTACCTGGAATGAAAACAAACTCCTAGTCTTGAAAGTACACACACTATGTAGTTGCAGTGGAGCGGTCTGGTGTTTCGTGCCTTGAAAGAACTGACTGGGTTGCATCTGAAATCTTGCAATGACAAAGCACCAATGAAACCTTTGGCCACACCCTGATGGAGAAAGAAAAGTACATTTTAAGTTAAAAAAATGAAATGATGCCTTTTAAATAATTTACAATGTATCAATATTAGTTAATTAAATTTGTGATAAAACAGAAGTTGCAACTTTTTTTTTTTTTTTTTTTGCACAAATCCATTCCACAATCCATTGCGAGCATTGATGCTGACTGGATTTGTAATAGAATATGTACATTTCATATAGGGCTAAGTTACCTCAAATAGCATAAAAATATCAAAACATAACGGTCCCGCCTGTTCTGGATAAATACCAGTGGTGACGTTTTACAAATTGATTGATCAGTTGTCCCAGTGTTTACTGAGCCACGGTCTTCCCCAGATCCAGTGCAGGAACTCGTGTGCATTATCTAGTGATTCACTACCTAGGGAACTGACTGAGATGTTTTGAACGGCCTTGTGAAACGAACGAACGAAAATGAACAACTGAATCATTTCATTACGAACTTCTCTTCTGAAGCGCCTTCACGAGAACAGAAACGCCGTTTAAAATCCGCCCCATTTGAAGAGTGACATTTCACCGTGGCTTGTTGTTAGTCGCGTTTAATTTCATCTTTTTACTTCACAGGACAATTGAAGTTTACACACGCAAAAACCCATTCGTTAACTTCAAATGAGCGCATTACTGTGGTTTACATTTAGTTACACGGTTCATATCGGTTAACATTATTGTCGTATTAAGCAAAATGGCTTATAAAAGAGAGAAAGACTGCTCTCTCTCTTCATATCTTTTCACGTCACAGAAACACAAAAATATCATACAACACGCCAAAATTAGCTAAAATTCATTATAGTAACAGCTTTTTACATTTAACTTAAGTGTTTTATGGATTAAACAAGGTAAAAGACCACATTCCCTTCACTTAATTTTCCCTCAGACATATCATACAAAGCTTATTCGATGTTTTTATATATGTTGTATGTTTATGTATAAATATATACGTTTTAAATAAAACATTTACACCTTTTAAATATCGTTAGCCTGAATTTATCAAAACGTATAAGTACAAATATTTTTTCATTCAGTGCCACTTGACTTACCTGACGCCTGAACTTGACATACCCTGTCTTATATCCACTTTTCTTCGGATATACAACTCATATAACATTTTCTAAATGTCCACTCAAAGAAAAAAAAAAAAAATAAATCGAATATATTGCATGATTTTTTCGTTAAATTCAGTCTAAAAAAAATAACATTTATTTAGTGGCTTTTACCTGACGCGTGAGCTTGACAAGATGGCGGCGCTGTTTCTCCCGCGAAGTCACTCGGGCGCATGCACGTGCGGAATGATCCCAGTGTTGGCTGGATTTGATTTTATTAGTTTAGTCAACATTTAGGATTCTGAATGTAGACTGGATTTGAAAATAACCATTCATTTAATGTTTTAAAAATATATTTGTGCAGACTTAATATAATATGTCTTCTCAACTAAGCCCAAGCAATAAAATTAGTTCAACTTAAATATTTTTGCCCTTCCAACATTTTGTTAAGTGGATTTTTTTTTACAGTGTGGTAGGAAGCCTTAGGTGTGTTTATGATCCATCTGCATAAGGGTAACTGTAAAATATGTATTTTAGGTATGGTAATTACATATTTTGAGTTTTGATATGGTCATTGCACTACTTTGGGGGCTACTTTAATCTCATCACCCCCCGCCCCTCCCGGACTTCATCCTGCCCCCACTGTCCTCTTTTTTGAAAATTAAAATATGGTCACCCTCAGGGCCGCTGCCGGCCAAATGGGTGCCCTAAACAGAATTGTATTGTTGTGCCCCCTCCCCCAAATACTATGGATGTTAAAAAAATAAAAAATAAATTAAAAAAAATAAAAAACACCCACTATAGAGGTCAAAATAGAACTTTAATAAAATATAAAAGTAAATAAATAAATTAAATTGTATTATTTACAAATTACAATTAGACAGTTACCTATGGCTATTATTTTATTAAAGGGGTCCTATTATGCTTTTTCACTTTTTGAATTTTAGTCAGGATGTAGTGTGTATGTTTAGGCATAAAAAGATCTACAAAGTTACAAATCTCAAAGTCCACTCCAAAGGAAGATATTTCGTTTTTTTTAAAAAATCCCTTTTCAAGAAGTACAACGAACGGCTCGTTTGGACTACAAAGTTGTTTTCCTGTATATGTGACATCACAAATTGACCCATTAGAATATCATTAAAATAAATCCCACCTCCGGAAATTCGAATGCACGTTTCAAAATCGAAACCCGGTGCGGGTATTTTTATATCACTGTATTTCTGAAGGAAACTGTCTTCATTTTGGATGTCATTTTCATTTAATCTTGCATGTAATGTCTGATAAAGCAGCATTTGTGAGCGGAGCTCTGCTTTGTGGACAGCCTTACCGGGGAAACCTCGAGAATGAATTTACTTTTAGTCACTCTGCCTAGCTGTTCGCCAATCACAATGCACTGGGACAGCTAACCAATCACAACACATTTCATTTTTCGGAAGGCGGGCCTTCATCAAACCCGGAACTAATCGAGCCGTCTGTGCCAGACTGGGGAGAATGGTATTGTAATAATGTAAATTATGTGAAAAATGCGTTTTTCGAACCACCAAGCATGAGAGCATGTTCAAGTACACCCCTAAAACGAAATCAAGACTTTGTAAAAGAGCATAATAGGACGCCTTTAAAACATTTGTCTGATTGATTTTATAGTCTCAAGCATTCAGAAATCACGCAAAAGAAAATTGAGCAGTTTTACTACGATAAAACCGTGGTTAATTTTTGTAACAGTTGTGATATCCACATGTTTTCATGATAGAGGCTGTAGCATTTCTATCACAAAAAGGTAGCCAAAAATTAAAGATTAAGTGGATATTTGAGTTAGCCAAAATGTTTGGTTAATATTAAAGGACTTGATCGTTCTGTGTATTACCTGGCCTTTGCCTCACTTTACAGGCATTTGTAACAATAAGTAATGTAAATATCTAAATTGTTTATTTTGTATTACATTGTGTTTTTCAATGAAACCATATAATTATTAACCAATCATTATTGTCTCGTTTTTATATAATGCATTTTAAGTCATTTTAAAGGCTGTTGTTGGCTTAGGTCTGTTTTTATAACCACAAAAAATATTATCTTAATACTTCTTTGTAAACTATTATTTGAAGTAACAAAACCATGGTTAATTTGTGGTTACCATCCATGGCTACAAGAACCATGATTTTTGGTTTTATTGGTAGTAAAACCATGGCTAGTTTTCGTAAGGGAACATGGAAAGCCAGAGAGAATATTATATGCGTTGTTGGTGGTTAAATTATTACCGACATTAAAACACGTTATTAACGTCAACAGCCAAAAAAGTTACAGGATTTTCCGCGCTTGTTCGACTTGCGCACTTCAGCTTGCTGTCAGCACGCATCTGAAAAGTATTCCGTTTGTTGTGGTCAAAAAGAGATACGGTGGTTCCGTGACTTAGTAAGTTTAGAATAAATAAATTTTTGAACTCTTTATAAAAGCTAAAAACTGTTAAATAAAAATGTTTCATTACATTATTTTT
This sequence comes from Spinibarbus caldwelli, assembly GCA_039654775.1. Lineage (NCBI taxonomy): Eukaryota > Metazoa > Chordata > Actinopteri > Cypriniformes > Cyprinidae > Spinibarbus > Spinibarbus caldwelli. The sequence continues at coordinate 6,238,827 of CM077222.1, read as the reverse complement.
TTAACAACTAAGCTTTTTATTATTTATAACGTTTCATTAATGAGGATTTTCACAGAATGATTTCTGCAAAATGGCGCCCCCTATGTGCGGTGCCCATATGCACTGCACCCCATTTTTGCGCCACTGTTACGGAGAGAATTGTGACAAATTATACAAACAAATCCAGCATTTTGCAAATAAACACAATCTGCTTTGCAAAGAAAAACTCGACTTTCAAACAAACGCAAAGTGATTTGCAAATACAAAACTCTATTTCAGAGAAAATGCAGAGGTATGGACAAATATATGTATTGTGTGTTACAACTGTGAGACTCATTTGCCTTTTTATGAGGAAACTTGGCTTGACTTTAGACTAAGCCTCATGGCCCTGACAGAGACGCGAATAAAACACTGCTACTCCTGCAGCACTCTCCAACAATTTCTCATTTTCCCACACTCCCCGTCTGACTGGAAGAGGTGGAGGTACTGGTCTGCTTATCTCTTATGATTGGAAGTTTATTCCTTTACCCTCTCTGGGTATTAATAGCACCTTTAAATCACATTCTGTTACTATTACCCACCCTTTTAAAATCCATTTTGTAGTTGTGTATTGACCCCCAGGACCACAAGGTAACTTCTTGGATGAATTAGATGTGCTGCTCTCAACCTTTCCTGAGGATGGTACTCTCCTAGTTATGCTTGGAGACTTCAACATCCACCTAGATAAACCTCAGACTGCAGACTTCCACACTCTGCTTGCCTATTTTGATCTCAAGAGAGTGTTAACTATGGCTACTCACAAATCAGGCAACCAACTGGACCTTATTTACACACGACACTGTACCCAGTACCCTGCCCCGGCGACGAGAGTCCAAAATCTCCCGAACTCGATATACCTCCTCGCTGTCAATGATGATGGGAGGAGTTCCCTGGTCACCAGCCTCCTCTTGGTCCTCCACTCCTCTCGAACCACCAGCGGACTTCAGCAAAGATACATGAAAAGTGGGTGAGATACAATAATCTGCAGGTAAAGCCAATCGAAATGAAACCGGAGTAATCTGTCTGAGAATTTTGAAGGGACCCACATACCTGGGACTGAGTTTTCTGCAGGGAAGTCGAAGACGTAGATCACTGGTCGATAACCAGACCCATTGAACCGGTTGGTAGCTGGGATTGGGGCGTCATTGACAATTGGCTTGTTCCCTAGTACATCTCACTGCTCGTTGGAGATGGACATGAGCTTCATTCCAGGTTTCCTCACTCTGTTGGAGCCAAGAGTTAACGGCTGGTAAATCTGAGGGTTCCCCGGACCAGGGAAATAAGGGGGGTTGAAATCCTAATACGCACTGAAAGGGAGTGAGACCAGTGGCTGGTTTACGGAGGCAATTCTGGGTATACTCGGCCCACAACAGGTAGCGGCTCCAGTCAATCTGATTTCGATGGCAGTAAGAACAGAGGAAACGAGTGAGTTCTTGATTAAGATGCTCAACCTGGCCGTTGGACTGGGGATGGTACCCTGAGGTCAGGCTGATGTTGATATTAAGTTGTTGACAGAAGGCAGACCAGACTCGGGAGGTGAACCGTGGTCCTCGATCCGAAACAATATCCTCAGGAAGGCCATAAAATCTGAACACAGTCACACAGAGCTTCAGCAGTCTCCAGTGCTGTAGGCAGTTTAGGCAGGGGAATTAGACGACAGGCTTTGGCGAAATGGTCAATTACGGTGAGGATTGTGGAGAAACCTCTGGATAAGGGAAGATCTGTGATGAAGTCGATGGCTATATGTGACCAGGGGCGTTGAGGTATGGGCAGAGTTTGTAAGAAACCGGCAGGTAGTTGGTGAGATGATTTTGACATGTTGCAAGTTGAACAGCTCTGAATATAGGTAATGGTATTGCCTGTAGTGTGGACCACCATAAGTTGTACAGTTGCAGTAATGCCTGGATGACCTGAACTGGGAGAGTTGAGTGAACCCACTAAATTACTCTGACGCAGAGCGTGTGGAACATACGTGCGGTTAGGCGGACACTCAGCTGGTGGTGGATCGTTGGCCTGAACCTCGGTGATCTCAGTCATGATGTCCCATTGTATGGGAGCCAGAATGAGAGCTGGGGAGATGATAGACTCGTTGGTGGGTGGTAGGATGGATGATTCATATTGTCTAGAAAGAGCGTCAGCTTTGGTAATCTGTGAGCCTGGGCGATATGTCATGAGTGAAAATCAAATCGAGTGAAGAATAAAGACCATCTAGCCTGCCTGTGGTTAAGTGTCTTGGCGGATTTCAGATATTCAAGGTTGCGATGATCAGTCAGTTCTGTGAAGGGTGTTTAGCTCCCTCGAGCCAATGACGTCACTCTTCGAACTCTGCCTTCATGGCGAGAAGTTCTCGATTGCCTACGTCATAATTCTGCTCTGCGGAATTGAGTTTGCGGGAGTAGAAAGCACAGGGATACAACTTGGAGGGAGAGAGAACTGCGCCGATGCCAGTGCTGGAAGCATCCACTTCAACAATGAATTCTCGTTCAGGATCGGGGTGATGTAGAATGGGAGCGGTGGTGAATCTTTGCTTGAGATCTTGGAACGCTGAGATGGCTGCCGGTGTCCACACAAGACGCTGCTTTCCCTTCCTTCGCATCGATGTCAGAGGTGCTGCAATTGTGCTGAAACCGCGGATGAATAGTAGATGGAAATTAGCAAAGCCCAGGAAGCGTTGTAACTCCTTCACCGTGACAGGACGAGGCCAGTTAATTACCAACTAATTAGCTGATGAGTGATGAGGCGACGGAGAACTGAACGAACATGCTTAATGCGATCTTCGTAGGTGTCAGAATAGATCAGAATATCATCAATGTAGACGATGGCCCAGCGATTCAGCATGTCTCGAAACACATCATTGATGAATGCCTGGAACACAGAAGGACTATTGATGAGCCCGAACGGCATGACGAGATATTCATAGTGCCCGGATGTAGTGGAGAAAGCCGTCTTCCATTCATCTCCCTCTCGGATGCGAATAAGGTTGTAGGCACTGCGAAGATCGAGCTTGGTGAAGTACTTGGCAGTTTGAAGTTGTTCTAATGCTGCAGGCACGAGAGGTAGAAGGTAACGAAAGTTTACCGTGATAAGTCCTCGGACGGACGGAGCCCTCCATCCTTCTTTACAAAGAAGAATCCAGCAGATGCAGGTGAGGTAGATGGACGAATGAAGCTTTTAGCCAGTTCCTCCTCGATGTATGATTTCATGGCTTCGGACTCGGGTTGTGACAGGGGAAAAACTCTGCCTTTGGGTGGCTGTGAACCAGGCATCAGATCGATGGCACAGTCGCTTGAGCGATGAGGGGGGAATTGTGAAGCCTTGATCTTACTAAAAGCTTCCATTAGATCATGATATTCAGTGGGAATTTTGGATGCATTACAGGGTTCAGGTTCGATTCTTTGGGGAGCGTGACTGAGGCATTGTTGCAGGCAGAATTCACTGAGTAATTTGTCTCTCGGACCAGGAAATACTTGGGTTATGTTTCTCTAGCCAGGGAAGATCCAAGATGATGGGTGTTTGAGGAGATTGGAAGACAAACAGACGAATAGTTTCAGTGTGAATAGCTCCGGTTTAAAGTGTTAAATCCTCAGTTGTGAACTGAACCCGCCCAGAGGGTGTCCATGTAGTGCTGCCACTGCCAAATGAGATTCACAGGGAACAAGAGGTATATTATGAGTTTTGGTGAATTCAGTGTCAATAAAATTTCCTGCAGCCCCTGAGTCAATAAGAGCAGTGGTCTAGAGCCCTGCGCAGGACTGTTTTCTTAAACCCGCACCCGCCCGCTCCCGCTGAATTTCTGACCAGGACCGCCCGCTCCCGCAACCTGCGTGTTCCACTCCCGCCCGCACCCGCAATGTTTGTGTCCACTCCCGCCTGCGCCCGCGGACTTTGAAAAATGTACACAAATACTCAGAGTAAATATTCGTTCAAGTTAACATCCAGAATAACAGGCATTTAAACATGATTGCATTTAAATAAGATGAAGTAATGCTAAAACAAAGCACCACACGTGACAAAAACATTGGGATTTTTTTTTTATTATTAGCATTAAAATAATAATCGTTAAAACAAAGCCACAACTAGCGGCACCTCAGTTTTTAAATGTACTGCATGATACACATGCACCAAACGATTAACTAAACAAACAGTTTAACTGTTAACAAACAGTTTAAGTAAATAAGCCAAAGCACAATATTTAAATAAATTTAACTTATTAAAAAAAGAAAATAGGTATGTTGCCTCAGGGTAGAGGTGCCAGATTTATGTCTGTTGTAAACTAACACTTTTGCACATTAATTTACTAAGTTTAACTCTTTCCCATTTTTTTCAGTGACAATTGATGTCTGACTTGCCTTGCTTTGCTTTTGTCAAGTAAACAGACGCTTTAATTTTCTTCTCAACTTTGTGTGTTTCTATTACACCGTGTCTACGCGAGCAGCGCGGCGCGACAAAAATACTATAGAACTCATTATAATCAGTCATGCTGTCACTGATGCGGCACGGAGCGACAGGACAAATCCCAGACAGTAAACTGCTGCCGCGTTCTCATTGACACAAATTTCAAATGATTTTTAACGGTCGCTTTATCGCGTCCAGTGTAGACAGACTTTAGCTGCTGGCGCTGCGCGTCCAGTGTTGCACGCCAAATCCCACCGTTCCCTGTGGGTCTCCCACGAGATTTTCTGACCGCCCACTCCCGCCCGCAGCAAAGGTAAAACCGCCCGTTCCCGCGAGATTTGTGGCGGGTCCCGCAGGAGCCCATTCCCAATGCAGCCCTCTACAGTGGTCTCAATAACCCTCCCTTTAACTTTTATGGTGATGGAAATCTCTAAAGAGGTAGACTGATTGGAACATTGACTCACCGCAGTAGTGTTGCGAGGTGGGCGAGTGGGACAATATGCTCTCAAGTGACCAGGCAGACCGCAGTAAAGGCAGAGTTTTTGGTGAATGCGCCTCTCTCTCTCCTCCTCACTGAGGTGAGTGAAGCCGATTTGCATGGGTCTAGGGATTTACTTTCGTCACAGCAGGCCAGTTCTGATTGTAGTTCGGTGGTGAGACCCTTGCGAAAGAGAAGTTTGAGAGGGTCGTCCAGCCAATCAGTCTGTGCAGCGAGCGTGCGGAATGATAGAGCATAATCAGCTGCTGAACCTCTTCCTTGAGGGAGTGACAAAAGTTGCTCACCGACCTCCTTGCCACCGGTGGGACGTTCGAACACACTTCTTTGAAGCATTGGATGAAACTGGCGAAAGAGGGGAAGACGGCGCGATCCTCATTCCACACAGCTGTAGCCCAGTCTAGAGCTCGTCCGGTCAATAGAGAGCAAACAAAGGCGATGCGACTTTCATCCGTGGGATATAACAAGGGTTGTTGATTAACAAACATAGAGCATTGAAGTAGAAAACCCTTACACTTGGGAGGTGAGCCGTCAAACTTCTCCGGGAATGCAAGACGAGGGCTGGTTGAGGTTGATATGGTGGTATGAGCAGGTGGAGAAGGGATCTGCGGGGGAACGCTCACTTCTTGTGTTGGGAGGCGTAGGGCCTGAAGAGTCTTTACCAGCTCCTCCATTAGTGAGGTGAGTCGATTTAGCTGTTGTTGATGTGAAGCTAGAACTGACGCTTGAGCAGATACCTCCGTGGTGAAATGGTAGAAAGCTGCTGGATCGATATCAGGCGAAGTCTTCTGTAACGAGGAGTCAGAGACGCTGGAATTCATTTGCAGCTTTATTTACAAATCAATTGTGTTAAACAGGCAGAGTTCAGACAACAGCATGGGGAATAACGTAGGCTAGTCAGAAACATAAATGGGGACAATGCAAAGGGTCGAGGCAGGCGGCAGACAGAGAGCAGAGTGATAATACTAGGCAGATGGGTCAAAAGGCAGGCAGCAAACTATCAGATCAAAGTAAAGAGTCCAGGTAGGCAACAGAGAATCAAACAGGAGTAGAATGCTTAGTAATGTCAGTTTGTCAGAACAAGACTTCGCAACAAGGTTAGGGTAATCACTGTTTAAATAGTCCGGGTGATGACTAACACCTGTACAGGTAATCAGTCCCAGGCACGGGATTGTGGGAAATGAAGTCTGAATGAACCGGTTAATACTCCAGTGAGGGATCCCTCTGGTGGTGATCGGAGGGAGCCACAGAAGCTTGATTCGTGACAATCATTGCTCTTTTGTTGATTTTTTGATTGCTTCCATTGTCCTCATTTGTAAGTCACTTTGGATAAATGACTAAAAAATGACTAAATGTAAATGTAATTATGAGTGAAACATCACGACATCATTGTGTATCAAACAGTGCCACCTCGAGGAATAAAGGTGAAACGTGCACGTATTGAGTCACCAGATATGCAAATATAGTTACGCAGGAAAAATACTTACACATTTACATACCTCAGGTCTCTAGCGACCCTATACAGTTTTTACAAAAATTAATCAGAAAACAGGCATTCTTTCATATTTTATTTTATTTTATTTTTTATTGTTATGTTGTTTATAATGAATAGATTGAGGGATACTAAGAAAGGTGATGTCTAACTTTAAAAAATGGAGGAGGGAGAGGGTAGTGAATAATGTCCCGGGTCGCTAAAGACCCGAGGTATGCATTTAAGGGTTAACCTGGTAAAAAAATATTTATTTAATGCTATCTGTGTTTTATTTGATCTGCAACAGCAATGTGAACTTTTATAAACATCCGTTTGGTCTTTAACTTTTGATTGCATCATTATGCAGAAAATATGAGCAGAGTTCTGGCAGATCAACGTGTTACTTCTTTTCTCTCCAGTATGGTAGGATGTCAAATTAAATAAAATGTAGAGGATGTTAACTGTGACAAGATGATTGACAGGTCAGTTGCGTGTAACTATGTGACAGAGCGGTCTGTTAAAGATGCAATTGTATGACGTGATAGTATGTCCCAAAGCTTGCCTACTCTTCTACTATACACTCAAAAGTGTGTACTTTTTCTTCACCAGAAGAGTACATACTTTAAGGGTGTAGTATAAGTAGGCACACTGGGACGCAGCATAAAAGTTTGGTGACAACAAACAAAATCTGAAGGTAAACAATTATAGAACCCTACTTATAACATTATGCTGGCATTCCCACAGGAAAGGATGGATGATTTGTTGGAGAAAGAAGCTAAAGCGGGTCCATCAAAATATGAGCTTCAGCAGGTATATTTCTTTACATTACACTTTATCATTTAATTTAATGAAAATTTTATTCAAAGGTGTCATTTAAATTTGTTTGTATGTGATTATTCTAAAATTAACAGAACACACAAAGGAAAAGCCACACTTTCCAGTTCAGTTTCAAAAACAATAGATATGCAGTGATGTGTGACACATCCATGACTGTACTTGAGGCTCTTACAACAAACAATATTTTCAAAAACATTATAAAGAAGAATACGGAGAAAGAAATCGTCATCCAGAGATCCAAAGGAGAAGTTCCTAGAGCGGCTGTGAAGACTGATTTCCCCTGCTGTCTTATTGAAAGAGATGAGATCTTAAAAATAAAGTTCATCAGTAATAATGGAAATGCTTCTACTGAGCAAAAACCAGCTGTAGATGATGCTTTAAAACCTGAAACTTTGGTCACATTTTACATTCATACAACAGGAGGGCAGAAAATAAGACTGTTAATGAAAAACAAGGATCTGAGGCAGAATGTTGATGATGTTTGTGTGTATGCATTCAAAGAGGAGAACTGTATAACCGCTTTTAAGCGTGATGGACGATTTATTGATGATATATTCGAGAAAGACTGTGTCCTCTGTGAGATGGATAGTGAGACAATCTATGAAATGTCAAACACTGTAGAATATTTTGATCAAAAGCATTTTCAGATCATTGTTATCAGTGACAACAACCTGCCAGATGATCTGGAAGATTTTGCTAAAACTTCAGATGCTGTGGCAGGAAGTGTCAGCCAAAGTCTGAATCCCATCAAAAATAAGCAAGAAAAAAAACAAAAGGGAGAAAAAAGAAAATTCAGAAGTCCTTCCACTGAATGTTATGTCCCTAAAACCATTGAAAAATCTCAAGAGATTCTGCAAATTCTGCGTGTTCAGAATAAAAATTGGCTGAAGACAGTAATGCAGCAAAAGACGAAATCTCAGATCCAAGAGTTCTTCCGAGTAGAATATGGTAAAAGTGTTCAGAGTTTCAATGAGGTGAAGAAAGTGAAGCAGCTCATGAAGCTCTCTAACTCTGTGTGTCAGATTCGAAAGGGGGGGTCTCCTGAAGGAACTGGTTTCTTACTCCTTGGCAGATTCATCCTCACTAATGCACATGTTATTGGGATATTTGCTGACCTTACAAAAGTTAACTTTGCAGAGTTCACAGCCGTTTTTGATTTTGAAGACCTAAATTCACAGAATCAGATACAAATTAAACAACTCACAGCTTACTGTTATGGAATAGACGATAAAGGAAGGCATCTTGACTATGCTCTTCTTGAACTTGACACGGATAAAATGTTTGATTATCCTGCATTGCTTGATTGTTACAGTCCAAACGCTCCTATTAACAAAGGTCAGATCTGCATTGTGGGACATCCAAGTGGAGGTGTTAAGAAAATGGACCCCTGCTTCATCATTGAAAGAGAGAATCGACTAGAGGCTGCAAAGAACCATGTATCTGAGAATCAACATTTAATCCATGTTATAAATGAGGTGTGCATGGAAGAGAAATGGAACTTGTCAGCATATGAAAACAAGATTACTTATGACACTTGTTTCTTTCACAAATCTTCTGGCTCTCCAGTTTTTGATGTAGACTGCAATCTGATTGGCATACACACTGGTGGCTATAAGTACAAAACAGAAGGAGATCAAACTTGGAGCGTTATGGAATATGGCTTTTCCATGCAGCCCATCCTGGATAACATCAGAGCAAGGGCTAGGATGAAAGGTTTGCCAGATATCATCAGTGTCATAGAAGCCTACAGCAATGTGTCTCTGACTGGAGAGCAACAGAATCAGACCGACACTGAGATGAAAGATGCTGAAGAATCTGAAGAGTCTTGAAAGAATCTGTCCACGTCTTTTCTTTTTTTTTGGCGAGGAAGTGACTGCAAAACCTTAAATTCTGAGAGACCTAAAAATCAGACTGTGATTTGTCAATGTCATTATGGGTTTTCACTTTTCATTTCATTTTTAGAGTTGATTGAGTGTTCAAAAGTTATGCTCTGTTTCTCTTATTTTTGATTAATGTGAAGTCATGTATTTCACCTGCAAGTGATTTTGGGTCTGACTCATGCCAAGAGAGGAGAACAGTGAACATTATTCATTTGACAAAGACCAAAGATACAGTGATAGTTCATTCTTTATTGTATTTACTTTAAATTTTCATTCATACCTGCGTATTTATATATATTCATATACATACTCATTTAACAAATCATTCACACATATTGTTTGTTATTTTTACTTTTTATTTTTTGTGTATGTTTTATGATGATTTTACATTGATCTTTTGCTTTTGTTGTAAGGGATCATGTTCAAGCTTCCACATCAAAAAAATCTTTGAATCACACAAATACACCAAATTAACTGATTTGACAGAATCACTGTAATGTGAGACAAGAATACACAAATGTGTATCTTCACTAAAATAAATAAATTTAGAATGACATCTTTGAGTTTACAACAAATCCCTGTTCTTCATGTGTTCATGCTCGATTTAGATATAAATTACATAAAACAAAATGAAACTATTAAAAACTATTTAATAAAACTATTACTATACCAAATACAGCTTGTTTGACAAACATGTTACAACATGTTTGTCCCACTTACATTTGTTATTCTATTAGCATGTACCTTGTCTGATACATGTATTGTTGTTAGTGTGTGTTGTTCTGATTGTTCATCATGTTGAGAAGCTTGTAAGAGCTTCAGTTTGTTGTTCATTCAGTTTGTTCAGTCAGTTTGTTCATTTTGTGAATGTCCTGTACAGAAGATATGTAACCATAATTAATAAAAACACAACCTTAATTTGTATTTCAACATGAAATTACAATAAAGATCCTTAAAAAGGCTTGACAAGTGTATTTTCCTGTCTTGTGTTGAAACAGGAAGTTTTCATGGAACGTGGAATCAAAGCCACAAAACTTGTTTAAAGTGCCCCTATTATGGATTTTTGAAAATTACCTTTCATGCAGTGTGTAACACAGCTCTATGTGAATGAAAACATCCTGCAAAGTTTTAAATCTGAAAGTGCACCCTGTATAAAGTTATTGTCTCTCAAAAGAAAGAGTCGACTCTGAATCATTGAGACGAGTCGTTTTTAAAATGAATCCCAAGCCATTTCATGTTGATGTCAACATGAAACATTAGCATATTGCCCGCCCACTTATTGGTCTTTTTGCTTTGGTCTGAAGGAAAATGCTAATTCATTCTTTGCCACTAGGTGCTGCTTTTGGAGCTGTAAAATAGCAGTTTCCCCGGTAACGCTGTACACAAAGCAGCACTGCGCTCACAAACGCCGCTTTATCAGGCATTACAGGCATGATGAAATGAAAATGAGACCAATTGGACCAATCACCACAGATTAGCGTCACGCAAAGCAGGGGTTTGAAAAAATGAATCGTTGAGCGTAATGGTTTAGCTAATTGTTTGGGAGTCATTGAGCAAGTAAGGTAAAAAATAAATGCATATTATAAGACAATGAAAGTGTCTTTTTAACCTTGCTAATGAATACCACATGGAGTAGATGTGTTTCTTTTGTGCTCCTTATTTCCCTTGATAATACCTTATTTTCACCAATAATTTTATTGTTAAAGTTTGCTCATTACCATCGCAAACGGCATGACTAAGCCCAAATCAAAGAAAGGAGACAAATCAGCAGAGGATGCAGGTGAACAGGGCGTCTGTCAGTCAGACGACGCACAGGCCGCTGCTAATTCCACAGACCCTGTTAATCTCGCTGACATTATGGAGGCTATCAAATCAATGAACGGCTCCATGAATGAAAAATTCGATTCTTTGGAATCTACGCTGTCTCAGACATTGACCTCACTGTCGGAAGTTACTTCACGAGTTATGGAACTCGAAAAGGCTAGTGCAGATTATGAGGACCGTATTTCTGAACTTGAGGCTCATTGTCGTGACTGGTTCGAAACATGCAAATCTCTGACATCTAAGTTAGATGATCTTGAAGGGCGCTCGCGGCGGCAAAATTTTAAGATCATCGGTCTGCCTAAAAAAGTGGAGGATGGCCGCCCGACTCTGACTTCCTTGTGCAAATCCTTGGCGCCAGTAACTTTTCAAAACCTCTGAAGATTGACCGAGCCCATCGTAGAGGCCCAGTTGGTAATGCACGATCCCGCCCTCGGACGATGGTGGCCAGACTGCATCATTATCCTGATAAAGAGAAGATTCTACATCAGGGGTAGGCAATGTCGGTCCTGGAGTGCCACTGTCCTGCAGAATTTAGCTCCAACCCTAATCAAACACACCTGAACCAGCTAATCAAGGTCTTCAGGATTACTGAGGCTACAAGCAGGTGAGTTTTTTTTTCTTTTTTTTCTCATGGTTTGAGCTAAACTCTGCTGGACATCGGCACTCCAGGACCAACATTGCCTACCCCGTTCTACATCTTGCACGGCTGTCTTCGCCCCTGATGTACAACGGAGCGTGCACTCTCATCTTCCCCATCTTCACCTCCGAGGTTCTGAAGCAGCGCCAAGCTTTCAACGACGTGAGGAAAAGGCTCAAGGAGGCTAATGTTCGTCATGGGTTACTCTTCCCTGCCCGCCTTCTCGTGACTCACAACTCATCTAAACATGTTTTTGACTCCGCTGAGAAGGCCCAAGTTTTTGTTGACTCTATCACTGTTGAGGACAACTTTGCATAGTCTGCATAACTATGGTGTGTTAGTAGGTAAAAGGTTGGGAAAGACTTATCGCCTGCGGGACCTATGTGAGTATTTTTCCACAGTTGATGCAGATCAGTTTGATCTGCATGCTTGTTATTTTCCATCTTTATGTAGTTATGAGCATAAGGTGTGACACAGAGCGTTCATAGTATTTTTATTTGGCGACCGACTTGTCTTTTTTCGTTATAATTTGAATGTTTAAAGGGATTTGAGTTGCAGTTCAACCTTAGGCATTTTCTCTCTTTTTTTGTTTTCTTTTGTTTTTGTAAAACGGCTGCACTTTTCGGCTCCACTGTATATATCGGTTTTTTATACCACTTGGTTTGGGGAGGCAGCTGGGATGGGGAGACGTAGTCTGTGTTTATTGTCATTTATCTCTGTTTACCCTTCGTTTTATCTGTGCGATTCCGTTACTGCAGTTAAATTTGTGTATCTTGTAAAATGGCACATAATATACCCAGACAGCAAGAACGTTTGGGCCAAATGTGGCTGATAGCTGTCACATTTGGCCTAGGTATGGCATAGCTGAGCACATATGGGCCAAACTTTCCCCATATATGTTTTGCCATAGCTTTAGAATTGGAGGGAATTTTCTTTTGGATGGCAATATGTTTTGAGGTATATGGTCCAGATGACAGCACACAAATAAGAGCCATATATGCACTGTAAAAAAAATTCTGTAAAATTTACAGTAAAAAAACGGCAGCTGTGGTTGCCAGAATTCTACCGTAAAAAATATGCTAGCAACATTTTAGGTTTTAACTTAAATTTACAGTTAAATACCGTAATTTTTAATTAACTGATATAATGTTAATCAGTCCCTCCAGGATTTCGCGGCACTTTTTTCAGATTTTTGCAGCCTAAAATGGCTGATTTTACATTTACATTTAGTCATTTTGCAGACGCTTTTATCCAAAGCGACTTTCAATTGGGGGATACATAAAGCGATTCATCTTGAAGAGGCAATCAGACAGAGGAAGTGCTCGTAACAACAAGTCTCAGGCATTGTTCAAATAAGTACAAGTTAGCAAGGGAAGGAATAAATAAAGAGAAACGTTTTTTTTTTTTTAATTTATTATTTTTTATAAAGTTTAGGATGAAGTCAAGTAGTGCTGAAAGAGATGAGTTTTTAGTTGTTGCTTGAAGATTGATAGGGATCCAGCGTTCCGGATAGGGGTGGGAAGATGGCTTTTCTCAAAATTTGCATTTCTTTTTTTTTTGCATTGCATTGCATTTCTTATTGTTTTGCAGTGAAAATATACCACAGACGACATTCTTCTGACATTGTTATGACTTTTCTGACTTTGAGAACCATAGGGCTCCAGACTAATATTTGAGGACACCAGCACAAGTGCCATTAAGTTCTACAGAAGGTGGCACCAGCACCTGACAGTAAACCCAGTCAACACGTGAGATCATGCAATGATCACAGTGACAACACACGATCCTCATACTGTGATCCTCACCATGTGAGTAGTATGTGAGCTCATTGTGAGTTCAAATGATCCTCATACTGTGATCCTCACCTTGTAAGTAGTATGTGAGCTCATTGTGAGTTCAAATGATCCTCATACTGTGATCCTCACCGTGTGAGTAATGCGTGAGCTCATTGTGAGTTCAAACGATCCTCGTACTGTGATCCTCACCGTGTGAGTAATGCGTGAGCTCATTGTGAGTTCAAACGATCCTCATACTGTGATCCTCACCGTTTGAGTAATGCGTGAGTTCAAATGATCCTCATACTGTGATCCTCACCATGTGAGTAGTATGTGAGCTCATTGTGAATTCAAATGATCCTCATACTGTGATCCTCACCTTGTGAGTAGTATGTGAGCTCATTGTGAGTTCAAACGATCCTCATACTGTGATCCTCACCTTGTGAGTAATGCGTGAGCTCATTGTGAGGTCAAACGATCCTCATACTGTGATCCTCACTGTGTGAGTAGTATGTGAGCTTATTGTGGGTTCAAACGATCCTCATACTGTGATCCTCACCATGTGAGTAGTATGTGAGCTCATTGTGAGTTCAAACGATCCTCATACTGTGATCCTCACCTTGTGAGTAGTATGTGAACTCATTGTGAGTTCAAACGATCCTCATACTGTGATCCTCACCTTGTGAGTAATGCGTGAGCTCATTGTGAGTTCAAACGATCCTCATACTGTGATCCTCACCGTGTGAGTAATGCGTGAGCTCATTGTGAGTTCAAACGATCCTCATACTGTGATCCTCACCGTGTGAGTAATGCGTGAGCTCATTGTGAGTTCAAACGATCCTCATACTGTGATTCTCACCGTGTGAGTAATGCGTGAGCTCATTGTGAGTTCAAATGATCCTCATACTGTGATTCTCACCGTGTGAGTAATGCGTGAGCTCATTGTGAGTTCAAACGATCCTCATAATGTGATCCTCACCGTGTGAGTAATGCGTGAGCTCATTGTGAGTTTAAAATTTTGAGCAGGTTGAGAGGAGGCAGTTCAAATGTTGGTCACCGGGGATTAGATCATCTACATCTTGGATAAGATTACTGAAAGTTTCGCACCTACAGCACACATACATTCATGCAGAAATGCAGATATGTTCTACATGTCTAAAGTATATAGAGAGATAAACCTTATAAACTCCTTGATTTTGTGTAACAACTTAAAATATAATCTGCATATACAATAAACTATAGCACAATTAATTTACATCTCTCTACAGAAAGGATTCTGCAGGTTTTAATAAAATGTTATTTAATAACATTAGTAAGCTATATAAGCATATTTCCAGTATGTGCCTCAGGCTTGCAAAGTATCGTAAACTCCTTCATGATCATCAACGGTTATCCTCAGCAAACTTCGACACTTCGACAGTCAGCAAACTTTGGCTGTGCGTCTTGCGTCATCAGCCCGGAACTAAAGTTCGAGTCAGTTCGGTTACTTCCTATGAACAGGCTCAAAGAACAATTTGTTCAGAAATCGAACATCTAATTTGAAGCAAAAGCAATAATTAAAACATCGTTAAGGAGTGGCAACAAAAATGGGATACGGGAAACACAGGTTGTCATCTATATAAAATAAAGCGAGAAGTAGGAGTAGTGAGGATATCAAAAAGAAGCACCGAAGAGGAAAATATTTTATCAAGATTAAGGGTTGGTCACATGTTGAATAAAACTTAAAAATGAATAAATAAACATCCAACAGAATTATGTGAGCAGTGTAGAGTGTTGCACACTTGAAATAAGAGACCATAGACAAGCGTAATGAAATGAAGATTAGGTTCATCTTTAATAAACAAAACAAGCAAAAACAAAACGGAGCACAAACATGGCACATCTCTGGCCCTGTTTACACCTGGTATTAACATGCGTTTTCGTCGATCTGATCACAAGTGGACAAAGGAGAAACATTACCGTCCAAACCTGGCGTTTAAATGCATCTCTTTTGTCCACTTTTGACCACTTCTGTCCTGATTCCGTCGAGGGGCGGGTCCCTCTGCTTTTGTCAGAACTACAGTGGGAGGATTAAACGCACGGTTACATGTAGATGCGCACTATATTATGTCAGAGTCCAGCTATTTGTGTTGTTATCAAACGAAGATGCTCCACAATGTGCTGTGCATGTTTATGTATGGGCTGTTTCAGTTATGTCGATCCAGTGGACGAAATACGCTCACACAACTGTCATATAATCACATAATGAGATGACAGAAAAAGACAAGGAGAGCACGCCACTTTTGTTTCTGTAGTGTTAGCTGCAAGACCACGTAGAATGATGTGGACTCGAGCTAGTGCTTTGAAATCAACTTTCTAGTTCAACCCGGCAAAGTTTAAATCCCGTTTGACTAGTGCGCTTTCCAGCAACACGTCCCACAATGATTAGATGGTTTTGGTCAGTAGGCGGAGAGAAGGCGGTCTTCAGCAGCTGTTCGAACACATTCGACCAAATGCGCGTCTACACTACAACAGCAATCCGATCGAATGCGTTTTCGACCACCTCTGGATGTGGTCGAAAGTGGACAAGCTCAAAACTTTTACACCCCATTTACACCTGTACTTAGCATTGTCCACTTGTGATCGGATCGACGAAAACGCATGTTAATACCAGGTGTAAACAGGGCCTTTCTGTCTTGTTCACCGTATAATGTTCAGGACCCCGAAACTTTTTCTAGCGGCCTTGCGCCTGATAGTGCTATGTGTCTTTCACAATGCCCTTGAATCAAAATAAATTAACAGTTGTAAATAAAATAACAGTAAATAGAACAATAATAAAACAAAACCTGACATGCATCTCTACTTTTTTTAAGGGGGGACACAAATTATAATCAAAATTTCTATGTTTGCCACAAGAGGAGTCAGTGGAATATGTATGTGTTTGTCAAAAGTGTTTTAATGAAAGATAAACGATGAAGAAGGAACTTAGAAAGGTGGGAGTGGAAGGAATAAAGCTAAAAAAAAAAAAAGTATAATCACTTATGGATAAGAGAGCTTATTTCTTTATCTCAAAAGTACAGAACTGATAAAGATGGATTTTTTATGAAATGGGTAAAGTTTGGTCCACACTCCAACACTGAAGGTGGCGATAATGCACATTAACGCTGGTGCTACCCACCATATAACAGAAAAAGAAGAAGAAGAATCAAACATCACTATTATGATGTACATTTGTGTTAGGGACTGTTGACCATGAAATTGTTACACTGGAGAAATGGTGAGTGGTTTCTTTATTGCTCTTCACATATGCTGATATAATATTATAATGCCAATATGCACTGTGGCCTGGGCCCGTGTAAGCAAATTAGCCAGGTGCACGTGTTAGCCAGGTACATGTGAACCAGCCATCTTGCCAGCTGAGATGGAGAATTAGTTAAGCCAGGAACACACTGAAGAACTGTTAGGCTGATTATGAATGTAATTTGATACTTAAAACTGATCATACCAAATGCATCAGAGCCAGTTGCGTTCAGTCGGTGTTTACAGTCAGCATTTAAAATCATAAGTGTGTTCAGTTCAGTCTTAGAATGTCTCAGCTAGTCGTTAAGTGTGTCCCTGGCTTTAGGTTGCATATCAGTATTTAAGATTTGTTATACTTCCCATATCAGATCATTGCTAAACTACATTACTAACTTGGGATCATATTTCAGTAATTATACAAGCATGTTTTGTGGAAGTATGGATGCATGATTTGTTTCATATTTTGTTTAACTAATAGTTATTTTCACCTGTTAGGTTGTTAGCAACTGATTGCAATTACATATTGTTCTCTGTGTTTCAGGATGCATCAAGTCTTTTCAAGGGGACAAAGAAATAGAAGTTAAGAATCGACAAGGAGTCACCAAAACAACAGCAGAAGCAGAATGTATCTGTCAAATTGAAATGTTTGTGTCAAATGCCAACACCAAACTGAAAATAAATCAAAATAAACAAGGAAACTGAATTGTAGAAATACTTTGAATGAAATAAAATAAGAAATTCTACATGTTTGTGATATTACTGACCAATATTAGAGAACTTTTAGATCACAGTTAACTCACACTAAACTAACAGAATGAGTTTAACACAATGATATGACTGGTCTCACATGTTGAGCTTACAGTATGAGCGCACAGTGAGTGTGCTGTGATCTCACATTGACCACAGTATGACCGCACAGTGAGTGTGCAGTGACCTCACATTAACCACAGTATGAGTGCACAGTGAGTGTGCTGTGATCTCACATTGACCACAGTATGAGCGCACAGTGAGTGTGCTGTGACCTCACATTGTGAACATAGTATGAGCGCACAGTGAGTGCACTGTGTGGTTACACATTTAGCTCACTGTGACACACACATTGTGACCACGCATGAGAATCATGTGAGCTCATGGTGACATCGTGAGATCAAATTGTTGACTGGGTAAGTTACCTTCTGTAGAATCTGTGCCAGTGCTGAGGCGATTTTATTGCTCGTCTCTTTGGGCATTTTGTCTACCAAAGACCCCAGAGTGAAGACCACAATCCCATCATCCCCTGAACTCTGTACAAACTCCTCCATGTCCTACATATAAAAAAGACATCACAAACTTTTGTTATGAAAAAGTGACTCCACACAGGTTTCTGCAACATCTGAAATATGTTGCTGCAGGTACAATTCACTGAAGCTTCCAGGTAAAATAATGGCACTAAAAGCAGCTGGTACAGCAGGGTTACATGTGGATTAACTGCTGAATCTTCAATAACACGATAAAATAATTCATATTTTAACTCAGTTTTGAATGTAAGGTTGGTTGTAGTCTGCATTGAATGTGAATCTCAAATGACTGTGTACCGCAAAATAACGTAGAGAAATATCTTCATATTCACACCTTTCTCACACCTTCCTTTTCCACGTGGGGTTTGCGCAAACAACAACATACAACAAACCAGTGTCCTATTCAAGAACAAATAACTCTTTAGTTATCTCAAGAGCATGTAGTTCCATTCTTGAACAAATTACTTGCCAGGTATCCGTGGAAAGATTTTATCCCAGCTAACAGTCCTTTTAATGAATATTTAAAAAAAAAAAATACTTGAGTCACCAGTTGGAATCCTTCTGACGAATCCTGTACTGAATCCATTCAGAGCGGTTACTGAATCAATACCTGACTTACTGAACTGAAAGTTATTATATACAGTTGTTTTCAGTGAAGTAAAGATAAATGGTTTTGAAGTATGATTCAGATCATGAATTATTTATTTGACAATGTCAAAAAAGACAGACCCACCTTGGGTAATGGCTTGGCAGGGGTGCAGTGAAGGCCTCCAACGTATTTGAAGTTGGGCAGGAATGGCCGTGGAAACTCAAAATCCCAGTAGATTCTGATTAACCAGATATCAGCTTTACCCATCATCTCACAATAGGAAGTGGGCCGTCCTGGAATGAGGAGGTTCAATACCAGTTAGTATTGAAATCTCACAGTCTTTTTATTTAATCTTGAAAACATCACAGAATCACAGAATAATAATAATAATAATAATAAATTTATTTATAACACACTTTATATTCACACAGAATCCCAAAGTGCTACATATTAAAAATAAAAAGAAATGTTAAGACTCATTCAAAGGCTTTACTAAAAAGGTAGGTTTTGAGGCCACATTTAAAAGCATCGACAGTCTGTGGAGTCTTTAGATTGTCAGGGAAAGCATTCCACAAACTCGGAGCAGCTGAGCAAAAAGCCTAATCTCCCATAGTTCGAAGCTTAGTCCTGGGGAGTTTTAGGATATATGTTGATGCAGAATGGAGTCTACGTTTAGAAATTTGTGGAGTAAGGAGTTCCTTGAGATATGATGGGGCGTCACCATGGATGCACTGATGGGTAAGGAGGGAGATCTTATAAACAATCCTGAATGAAACAGGAAGCCAGTGTAATGATTTGAGAATGGGGGTGATAGGATCGTATTTGCGTACTCTCATCAGGATCCTAGCAGCACTGTTCTGAATGTACTGCAATTTCTGTAGGCTTTTGCCAGGGATCCCGATGAGGAGTGCATTACAGTAGTCCAGCCTGGAGAAGACAAAGGCATGGATAAGCTTTTCTCCATCTGCAAGAGTGAGCATAGGACGAAGTCTAGAGATATTCCTAAGATGGAAGAAGGAAGTCATAAAACAGATGTTTAACGTGAGCCTCAAAAGTCAGATAAGAGTCCATTCTAACACCCAAGTTGATAAGTGATGTTGAGAGTGGAATGTTTTGGCCAGAAAAAGTAATACTGGAAATAACAGATGTCTGAACCTGGTGTGGGGTGCCTACTAAAATGGCTTCAGCCTTTGAGCTGTTCAAATGCAGGAAATTTTGGCTCATCCACGCCTTTACCTCCTCCAGACAGGTAGTCAAGGTGGAAGATGACAGGGCAGCAGAAGTGGATGAATTGGTCTTTAGGTAAGGTTGAGTGTCATCAGCATAGCAATGAAATGATATTCCATGCCGGCTGATGACATGACCGAGGGGGAGCATATATAGAATAAACAGAGTGGGGCCGAACACTGAGCCTTGAGGGACACCACAGGTGACATTGTGTGTCAAGGATTTAGCCTCTCCCAAGGCAACATACTCAATTCTCCCAGTAAGGTAGGATGAAAACCAGTTATAGACAAGAGTCAGAAAGACTAATGGTGAGACGTAAATGATGCAGAAGAATGTTGTGATCCACAGTGTCAAATGCTGCAGTCCAATCTAGAAGGATGAGAAGAGATGGAGAACCAGCATCTGCTGCCATCAGCAGATCATTCGTGACCCTGACCAGAGCTGTTTCAGTACTGTGGCCAGAGTGGAAACCAGACTGGAATTTCTCAAACAGGTTGTTTTGTTTTAAAGGGGTCTGAAGTTGTGCAGCAACTACTTTTTTCCAGCACTTTAGAAAGGAATGGAAGGTTAGAGATGGGCCTGTAGTTGGCAAGGACTTCTGCATCTAAAGTGCATTTTTTGAGGTGTGGTCTGATGACAGAAGTTTTCAGTGCAGGTAGAACTTGACCAGCCTGGAGGGAGTGGTAGATAACCATAGTAATCAGGGGACTTATGGCATAAAGGTTAGATTTCACCAAGGCTGCAGGAAAAGGGTCCAGGGCACAGGTGGATGGTTTCATCTTGCTGATTATGTCCTCAGCCTCTCGCTGTGAGATGTCAGAGAAACAGCAGAGAGGTTGGGGAGTCCCAGGCTGTAAATCGGGAACTGGACAAAAGGGAGTGAATGGTGTATACTTTTTTCCTGAAAAAGTGATAAAACTGTTGCATCTCTCCTTTGTAGCCTCTAAATGAGAGTGAGCTTGCGGTTCAAGATGTGATTTATAGTAGAGAAAAGCTGCTTCGAGTTTCCAGGACTATTGTTAATGATCGTGACCTACCATCTCTCAAGGACTTTGCATAGGCCTTCTGATGCCCTCCATGGGCCTGCCTATGAACAGTGAGTCCTGTGACCTTAAGGCGCCGCTCAAGGACACGTCCAGCTGTCTTCATCTTTCGCAGTTCACAGGTAAACCACGGGGCTGAACGGGAGAAGGTGATGGTTCTAGTTCTGACAGGAGCATGGAGAGCTATGAGACTGCTCAAAGATCTATTGTAAAAGTCAACTGACTCAGCAGAGAGATGCTAAAGATCTATTGTTAAGGAGTCCAGCTTGATCTTTTTCAAATTCCTGAAACACATTTGACACTTTTTTTTTTTTTTTTTTGTGGGAACAAAGGAGTGCCAACTCCATTGAAATTACCTAACAGTTAGACACACCCAAATCATAAACCAGAGGGTTACTAATAGGGGAAGAGTTTGAGATAACCAAATCCAGTGTGTGTCCCCTAGAATGTGTGGGGACATCAACATGTTGTTGGAGATTAAGACAGTCCAATAATTGCAGAAACTCAGCCACAAAGTAGCAGGAGGGAGTATCTATATGAATATTAAAATCTCCAAGTATTAAAATATTACCAGTTGTAGAGCAAAGTGTTGTAAGAAGGTCATGAATCTCTGAGAAGAACACTGAGTTTAGTTTAGGGGGCTGGTAAATGAGAAGTATTGTCAGACGGGAAAGGAGGTTTACATTTAAATGCATGACATTCAAACGAGGACAGTGTTGGGAAAGGGAGGGGGCATAGCTCCAGTTGCTGTCAATATATCATAGCTAGGCCACCACCATCTTTTTGAAAACCACATCTTGTGTTTTACTGAGAAAATTTTTTTTCTTAAATTATTTTTTGAAAGCATGGTAAATACTGGTAAAATGTACCAACAATCACATGTAAAAATATACACTTTTTGATATACCATAAAAATAACAGGTAGCCCATCTGAATTATATAACATTTAGGCTATCCATCTCATAGTAGCCTACCAAAATTTTATTAACAGTAGAAGTGAAATCTTATAGTAGCCTTCAAATCTGGGTACTGTCTTACATTTTAAAATCACTTACAGGGGAAGTTTTGTCCCATCAGGCTAACATGACAGTCACGACTCATGCCGCTGTAAGCTTTTCTTTTTCTTTTGTTTTCACTCGCGATCTTTACAACACACATTATATTACGTATTTCATGGCACACTTTTTTACGAGTATTTGGTGCCACGTATTGTTGTGGGTGTATTATTGACATAGTCTCAGCCTCAGACGTCACGCCCACAGACCGTTTGCTGAACATCTGATGCATGTGACACACAAAAGTGGAAACACTTCAGGAGTTCAGAAGTCTTCATCGGATTGGTTGAATTATACAGGATTTCCGGAAGACGTGTGTGTCGCGTTCTTTAACGTTCCGCCTGGAAACAAAGAAGCTGTGTCGCCAAACCCCCTCAAGAAAGAAGAAAGCCATCGTGTTTACAACTGTGACGACGAGCGCTTATCAGCATCAACTAAACGCTGGATTTTCAAAAGTATGTGAAATATTCAAAGTTCATGGCATAGAATCTTTAAAATACGTCTGAGAGTTTTACACACCGGTCTGTTATTGTGGCGAAATTTCCATGCCCCGAAACGTGACGCTCAACTAAAGTCTAGACGCTGAATATAAGACGACCGCGTTTTTTCAGATGTATTTCCAAGAAAAAAAAACTTGGTCTTATATTCGGGCCAATACGGTACAAACCCGAGGATTTGTAAAGAATAATGTTGGAGGATTTCAATATAAGCCAAGAGGAGACTGGTTTTCCTTTGCTAAAGTAGAAAATTTTGCTTCCTTTGCTCCTGTAAACAAACTCGCAAGACTAGCACATCTCTGAAGCACTTCCTACGTCATCCTCCGGAACGGCTTCCGCATATGACAGTTAGATGAAGTGAGAGAGAAGTGTTTATTAAGTTTGAAAAATTGATATTTTTCTTCCAAAAACGCATGGATTCACTACAGGAGGCCTTTATTCACCCCCTGGAGCCGTGTAAGGCACGTTTTATTATGGATGCGTGCACTTTATTTGACATCTTTTGGACTGTTGAACAGAAACACCCACCATACCTGCCAACCCTCCCGTTTTTCCCGGGATTCTCCCGTATTTTACCATTCTATCCCGCTGTCATCCCGTTTAAATATTTTCCCGAATTTTTAATCTTTCTATAAAAAAAATCCCACTTAGCGTATTTTATATGTTTCCTACATTTGCCTCCGGTAAAACTCCCATAATTTGTATGGCCCAAACCTCCTTATATGAATAATCACGTTAACATATTCCAAGGTTGTCCAGTTGCCAGATCTTGTATGAACGCATCCTTTTCACACAATCGACACATACAAATTTCAACCCATTTGTTCCCTCAACTTGGCAACCTACAACCGAATGATGCTATTGATATCTGTGCAGGTAGTACCGCTGGAAGGAAACAAGGATCACTGGTAGAAATGGGAGAAGACTCAAGTGGTGCTCCGGTGAAAAAAAAACTAAATATACATGTAAATTTAGATATAGCTTACACTTCTAAAGGCTATGGTTCAATTGATTAAATATGAGCGCTGCAAGTTTCAAAGTCAGGTGCTGCGCTGCCTTGTTTACTGCGGTTACCAGGAAACGGCCATATTCCTGGCGAAAAGCGCCACCTGCTGACAGAGAATGAATTTGCATTTTTTCAATAAGTCTTTCTGCACTTTGTTTAGACCAGGGGTGTCAAACTCAGTTCCTGGAGGGCCGGAGCCCTGCAGAGTTTAGATGCAACCCTAATTAAACACACCTGATCCAGCTAATCAAGTCCTTCAGGCTTATTTGAAAACTACATGGTTTGTGAGTTGGAGCAGGGTTGGAACAAAACTCTGCAGGGCTGCGGCCCTCCAGGAACTGAGTTTGACACCCCTGGTTTAGACCAAAGCAAAAACGACCCTTATTTTTACGAAGAGAATACGCAGTTGTAAACGTGAACCGGTGGATGAAGAAGTTAATGAATTATAAAAATCTAAAGATATACCCTACACTAAGATATATTTACATGTTAGTAAATTAATATAACTGTTTGATGATAATAATAATTTAAAGTAATATAATAAATGAATATAATAATAATACAATATAATAATTGATACAATATAATAATTGACGTGTTAGAGACCCCTGAAAGTCTTTGTCAAAGATAGTCTGGGTGTTCGAGTCTGATGACCTCTTAACATAATTTCAGGTCTGTGTATATCTTAAGGCTTTGTCAAGGGTAGTCTGGGTGCTTGAGTCTACCACTTAACATAATCTAAGTTTGTTTCCAAGATGAAACCAAATATGATAGTAAGGCATTTTAAACAGCAAACAGAGTCATGCATTTTTTTTAATTTATTTAGGGTTGTGTTTTGTTTCATTGTGTCCCCTGTCAATCAAAGTTTCCAACACGATCTTCAGATTGATCCAGTGACTGCCGTCAGAAAACCAAACTAAAATATTCCCACATTCAGCAGGACCGAACACAGTGAGCAGAGAAAGAAAACAGACTACGAGTCTCATGATTGCCAGCGATAGCGATAGAGTGTGAGATCACCAGTGTCCCGCCTCAGCACACTGTCAGGTATAATTATCAACCAGTGCAAAGTCATGGCTCCTGGCGATCATATATCAATAAAAGTATTCAGATAAAGTTTTGCAGACCAAAAAGAAACGTAAAGCAGGTTCATGCACTTAGCTGATATTCTTGTTTCGTGATTAGTATAGGGGGAAAGTGCCAATATACGTATATCTTTCAGCGTATTTTATTCATAGTGTAGGGAGTGAAATTATTTCCTCTATAAAATTAATTCTGAGGCCAAAACTCAGGAACTCTCACAAAGACAGATGCCATACAAAAAAGCCATAAAACTAACCTGGAGAAGAGATCTCCAAAGGCAACAAGAGATCTCCAAAGAGAATGTAGGGGGGCTTTGATCAAGCCAATCACTCAGGAACTCTTACAATGCAAATGTCAGGCCACAAAACAATAAACTCTTCAATCAGGCTATGACTTCATCAGACAAGAAGATCTAAGAGAAAGACCATTTGATCATCGGTCCATTCACCCATCCTTCCCCACCCCCCGGGCTCATGGTATTGGTCACTGAAAGTTGACAAAGAAATGCCAAGAACTCAAGTTGCTACTCTTACATAAAATATTTACTATATCTTCAGAATTCATGAGCGTAAACTTCTCATGTTTGGTATCATTTTAAAGGTCTCGGTGTGATTGGTAAATTGGTTTTAATTTCACAGTAGTCACTGGTATTATGAGAAATATTGAAAACTTTTGTAGAAATGTGTTCTGCTGCTGAGGGGTGTGTCCCCCTTTAGGGGGCTGTGAGTATGTTTATCTTATCTACAGCCAGGTGCAACCTGGAGCACGAGAGCCCAACAAACCAAAAGGTCTTTTATGTTTTTACAACTGATCTGAAGTTTCCTTTGTTGTTCTTATTTGGGTATATAAGGGAAGTGACAAAACCCTACGGGGGGATTCTGTAGTCAGAAAACCCCACACAGCACATGTGAGACTCTGGAGCTTTGCACTAGAACTCACATATTGCTGTGTGTCTCTATGCTGTCAGGTATGCATTTCGTTTAATTCAAATATGTAATTGTGTTAAACACATTGTGCCCATAGAGCACACTGTATAGTTGTTTGTGCTACTACATGTGCACATAGACTAGTTAAGTTTATTCTTTAAACCACCTGATTGCTTTGCTGTAAGTGTTCTTTGGAATACTTAGGTAAATGTTGTAGATACAATGCATTTAGACCATGTGCCTTGTTTTAAATTAGGATAACTGTTACATGTGTGACTAAGTTAAATTTGTTTGTCTCCTGCGTAGATCGCTTGGCTATTTCCCATATAGCTACAGTGTCTATGTCCAGGAGCGGGGTTGCCACGCGGTTACAATATGATTCACAATTGCATTATCCTTTCTAAATTGGCTTCTAATTGTTTCATTATGTAATTGGCATGATATAACTTTACCTGACTAATAATAAATTGTTATATTTGATTTATTCTGATCTCTTCTGAAATCATTTTTTCAAGTAGATTAATGTGTAGGGGTATTTCAGCAAATCTGCGTTCAGGACAGATCACACCAAAGCACTAATGGATGAACCATGGGGAGCACCATGAAGGAGACTTTGGATTTCTGACTGTCACTGGCTTAACACGGTGTAGCTCTCGTGGTTATAGGAAAAATAAACTTTTTGTTATGAGTATGCGGGCGCAGCTCACTTAAAGTTATTATATCCACTCTGCACCCTCTGAGTAAGTTTAGAACTGACGAGTTTGTGTCCGTGGATTCACTAAAATCGGCCGAAGTGTAATTCCTGTGCGATACCTGGTCCCTAATGAACGAATAGTTGAAAGTATGGGATTTCCAGAATAATCAAATATCTAAATTAATATACAATCGATATCTGTGATCAGTTTTTGATTAAGAATATTGCCTAAATTTAATGATCACTTGAAATTGGAGTCAGATTGAAAATGGAGCTAGACTAAAATTTAAACTAAATCTTGATAAATTCAGAAGCGCAAGTAAAAGACAGAATACGCATTGAACCTTCGACCAGGCCGCTGGATTCCGTTCTTTGGGCTAGCGGGTGGACCTTACAACAATAACTGAAAACTTTAAGTTTCTCATTATAGTTTCTAAATAATTCGCACGTAGACCATATATGCACAAGAGCCCAAGTTTTTGCTTTATCTTTTTCTCCTTATATGGCGTTGTGCGTCCACCTTGAATGAAAACAGAGTTCGTGGGTTTTATCAGTCATTTTAACGGGCAGATCAGAAGGAGAGTACAGATTCCGTCAGTAATAACTTCTGATTCTCTGTATTTAAAGTCTTGACGCTTAACTTATGGTCTACTTTACATTTGATCGTTTTCTGGAGCTCGCAGCATTAATAGGGCGGTGGGCCTCTCACTATCTTTCCACTAAAATATAAAATGCCTGGTAGTTTTACAATCTCATCTCATTAGCAGCTTCCATTTATGGGTGATGTATTCTCATCCAACTCTAATTCATTCTAAATTAAACTTACCTCCTACAGTATACACATATTTTATGGCCACTTTTCTTGTTGTTGTTGTTAAAATGTTTTGTCAGCTGAACAACCGTGCAATCCATTGAACACACTATAGTTTTTCCACTCATAGTTGTATTTTCATTCCTTGCCAAAATTAAAAAAAAAAATGGGTCCTTGACAAGATTTTTCACTTTAATGTTACACGCATAGTAGTGCATAATTAATATTCATGACCACAGGGTCCGTGTATGTTGAGTTCATTCGTTTTTTGATGTAAAATTGAAAACAGAAACATGAGGAACCTTTTTCTTTTCTTTTTTTTCAAAAAAAAAACGAAAAAACAAGAAATCACCTTGATGTTCCGTTTTTACACTCAGGGGTGGAAAATTGATAAACAGCTTGAATGTTCAATTTCCACGTGTGGGCGGAAATGAAAGGCCCCTTATTGGTCAAGCAACGATCAAATGATGCTGTCATCATGTCATCTTCAGTTTTGTGCAGCATAAGAGTCCTCCGCTGTTAAAGCGTTTATTGCAACTCCTGCGTTCATCTCCCTCTCATCAAACAACCAGACTAACAAATAGTTTGACACAAATCATACTGGGGCAGCGCGTAGACAGGGTATGTAACTATGTATGTACCTCGGATCTGCAGCCACATTACCCTTTTAGTCTATTTCTTTGGCGCACCGCACATTTTATTTAGCTGTCCAGTTATCAAAATCTGTGTGGCAAAGCTGCATGATGCACTGGACAAAACGGGGCGAATGCATTTACATTATAGAGAAGCGCAGACCAGTATTGATTTTAGTATGAATACACAGCAATCCTAACTTTTATTTTAGACAGTACCGTTTCATTAATAATGAGTATAAATTGATTTAATTTTAGACACAACATAGTGTGTTTTATTTGACTTAAAGGTCCCATGACATGCTGCTTTTTGGATGCTTTTATATAGGCCTACGTGGTCCCTAGTACTGTATCTGAAGTCTCTTTCCCGAAATTCAGCCTTGGTGCAGAATTTCAGCCACTACGAGCCAGTCCCACAATGAGCTTTCCTCAGGACGTGCCATTTCTGAGTCTGTAGCTTAAAATGCTAATGAGGGTGGGTGTGTGGCCTTAACCAGCTTGCGGCCACGGTACCATGTGCTGATGGTGACAGTGGATGTATCGCAATGGCTCGTAGACACGCAGTCGTTCAAGCTTTTCAGTTTGACCCAGATTCTGATCCGGATGGAGAAGCACCGGATGAAGAAGTTGCAACTCAGCGGCTACAGCAGGACGTCTCCGAATGGTTAGTTTAAAATATTGTGTCTGGATACGGTACTTTAATTGGTTTGTTTATGTACGCTGTTACAGTTATTGTTGGCTTTTCATGTTGCTCTGATTTGCTATCGTTCTAAAGCTGTATTAGCATCTATGTCAGTAATCTTTGTAGTTTAGAGCAGTGGTTCTGAACTGGTTTGGCCTTGGGACCCACGCTTTCCCATGGTCATCAAGCCGCGACCCACTTTTATATATATATATATATATATATATATATATATATATATATATATATATATATAACAAAAAATAAAAACAAAGCAAATTTATTTAACAAAAATTAAGTTAAGGCTGAATATTACTCATATTGAATAAACAGGCTATAAGGTAAGGCTATTAAATAGATGTCCCAAACTAGTTTTTGTTAATATAATTAAGTTGGTATGAGACACCACAGTCATTTAAGCATATACAAAATAACACAAAGTGGAAATAACATGATATTTTTGGGTTATGGAAACAACCGTTACCATGAATAACATGAACTGTTAATAACACGTGAAAACTGCTCCTGAATAGAATGAATATACCTTCATGCAAATCCTTCCCAGCTAACACACGCAGTACCAGTTATGTGATTTATCGGTACTGTACTTTTATTTCACGCGTTGCATGTTCGTAGTTTCTGCGCTTTAGTGAAGCGATGTAGCTACAGCGCCGCGCCGCGTTCACGCGTGCTATAGAAGAGTGTGCGCTACAAACACTGTATAACATCTGACAGGACAGGATAGTTCGCTTTTCTGAGGTGAGAGACTTTTTTTCATAGCAGGTTACGAAAATAACGATAGAATAATGCCACTGACAATAAATCTGTCTACATCTCATCTGACTTCAGCTACTGAATCTGGAGAGCGCGTTTTTCTCAGGAATTATTACTGCATCTGACAGAAGTGTCGACAACAGCTTTCATGCACGTCTTTTAAAATAAACCTGTAGCTACGGGTGGGCCTGGGTGGGCATCTGTGGCCCACCCAATGAGAAGTTTGTAATTTTCCAAATGAGAAGTTTGTAATTTTCCAAATGGATGTAATTTAAACGATACTAATAAACGTCTTATTTCACTGTAACTTTATTTATTAAAAATATTAAACGCTTGTTTTCATGGTCAATTACAGGTCGTTTCTTAGTTTTCCTTCTTCCTATAGGTGCATATCATCATACGCACGTCAAAATGATGATTCGTCCGTTTCTGTTAGTCCCACCCACAATGTTATGTTTCGACCTATGCTTAAGACGTAAGGATATAATAGTAAAATGCGCGCGTTTGTGAAGTTAAATTTGAAATTAGCCTAGAAAAGCAAACATAAATCAGATCAATTCTTTAAAAAGTAAAAGTCTTAGCAATAAATCTGGACTGTCTACAAATGAAACCCGACAGACCACCCGCGGGTGCTGGATTTTATAGATCGGAAACTTCTGAACCAAGCGTGTTTGAAACATCATATTAGCATAGGCACAGTGTTTGATCCGCTAAACAGATGCGTCCTTTGTGGAAGGAAACACATAAACATTGTGCTCGATCTTGGTCGCCACAACAAACTGCATAATTTGCAGCTGTGCACATTTCTGCGGTCCTCGATGTGCGTGAACTGACAGAGACGCTTGATTATCAAATCATCAGCAAAGCCCCATTGTTTCACACTGAGGTAATGCTTTTTAATAAACTTCCTTTAGTTAACGTTAGTTAATGCATTAACTAACATTAGCAATACATTTGTTACCGTGTTTATTCATCTTTGTTTACCAGCTCAGGCAAATTTTAACAGATACAGCTTTTAATTTTAATAATGTCCTATTAGTAAATTTTGAAATGAACATTAACATAACAAATTACTAATGTTAATGCATGCTTTAGAAGTACTGTGTAACGAACCTTGGTGCTGTATTTTTTGTTGGCAATATTTGACATACAGTTTTCATACGCTACACACCTGGCCCACCCAGTTTTATGTAGGCCCACCCACTTAAACATTTCTGGCTACACTAGTGATATATATATATATATATATATATATATATATATATATATATATATATATATATAAATTATCAGCTATAGTCACTAACCAGCGCCACTATATTAGTCAGACCTCTGCCATTATTACATCTACCTTTTTGGATAGGTGCCGTTGTGGAAAATGTGCTACCATTTGTACATCCAAAAACTGAGCAACTGCCATGCTTCGCTCGTTTGCAAGCCATGATGTCTCTCGAGGAAAAATAAATATTGCTCGCCTTGCACGGTAGTAGCTCATTTTCTCATGGGCGGGTGAAATTCTCTGGGCGGGCAAAGCAGAGAAGGGGGAGGTAACCTTTTCCCGTATGATGACATAAAGGGAAGATTCCAGATTGGGCCATCTGAGCTTTCATTTTCTCAAAGGCGAAGCATGATACCCAGGGCTCGGTTTACACCTATCGCCATTTCTAGCCACTGGGGGACCATAGGCAGGCTAGGGGAACTCGTATTAATGTTAAAAAAC
Source organism: Spinibarbus caldwelli (assembly GCA_039654775.1). Classification (NCBI taxonomy): domain Eukaryota; kingdom Metazoa; phylum Chordata; class Actinopteri; order Cypriniformes; family Cyprinidae; genus Spinibarbus; species Spinibarbus caldwelli. Next base: position 6,208,199 of record CM077222.1, on the reverse strand, counting down.
CTCATAAAGTGAAATTTTCATGCCATGGGACCTTTAAAAAACAGGCGTTTCATTCTTGAATGAATCCGAGTATTTGAATGAATCGTTTGAGTGAGTGGTTCAATGACCTATTTGCTCCTGAACAAATCAGCATTTTGAACGAATCAGTTGAATTGATGACTCTATGACTCATTCATCAACACAATGACTTGCCGCCACCTACTGGCGATGTAGCCTTCATAATTGAGAAGGATATAACTGCAGCCTGGAGATCTAAAAATGGGGGCGGGAACTCCAAAAGGGGGTGGGAGCTCGAAAATAGGGCGTGGCTTCCTCCCATTGACAGACAGGCACGACACGTATGCGCAATTTTTTCTTCCAATCAACTTAAGTGCAAACTCCGCCCCACAGATGATTCTAAAGATTTTATTGGTTGTGTCAATCACAGTGTTAATTTAATTTCCTACACTATGCTACAAAAAATGCTAACCCCTAAACCTACCCCACACCTGACCCTAACCAGTGAAATTGGCTGCACGGCGGGATTGGCGCTGAAAAGAAAGTTGCAGTTCAGGAGATAAGCAGTTAATAAGATTATGCGATATGAGATGGCCGAGACGGGCCGTTTTGTAACTCCCCAACCGGACCTCACTGGACAATAGCACCTTTTTAGTTACACCCAGCGTCACTACCCCCTCCTATCCTGCAAATTTCAAGCCCTGGGACACCCCAAGTAGATATAACTGCAGACCGAAGATCTCCAAAATGGCGCGTGAACTCCAAAAGTGGGCAGAACCTTCAAAATGGGGCGGGGTCTCGTCGCGCAAAGACTTTCACCATTGGCTCTGGCTTCAGCCAATTGTCTAACTTTGGTTTTGTTTATAATGATCAATCAATGAATTACAAAACAAGTGCATATTTATTCTTTGTTTAGTTTTAATGTCTGAAAGAAAGATGTAAACCTATTTGTTTGTTTTTGTATGACTCAAGACTTAAAACAGCCAGAGCAGATTAACAAGGCAGCATTTTCACAGATGAACCTTACAGTAAACTAAAATATTAACGTTTGCAAATATACAGTGTCAAATCTTCAAAACATGAATTGTGAAATCTTTAAACGTGAATACACAGGATTAATAGTGCATTGACATGACCTCATTCCTACTTTTCAACGCATGTAAAAAAAAAATTATATCGTACAGAATGTTCAGAGCAAGCAAAAAGCTTCATCACTCTTTTTTGCTTTTTTTACTCTTTGATCTAAAACAGCAATGCATTATTAAGAATTTGCACGTTTTAAAGAAGATGTAGAGGACTACAGTCAGGATAACAATGAGAAAAGCGAACACATCCAGACAGTGGTACTGGTACCAGGTAAGGTTGTGGGCCTCGACACGCAGGTGTTTAGCGCCTTTATTGCGCATGACAAACTCAATCCAGAACACAGCCTCATCCAAAGGCTTTACTGGTCTGTCATGATGAATCCTGGACAAACGCATAGCATTCTCTTTATACCTGCAGGAATGAAGAAAATTCTGTTATATGTCTTTGTATTTAGTGCATATGTAGAGAAAACATAAGAGCCCTCAAAATATTTAGACACTGCACTGACACCACTGTAAATCACATTATATGAGTGACTTACGAGGGGTCATTAATGACGGCATTGAGTCCATCCACCAGGTCTTGTGGCTGAGTGGTCTTGATGTTGTCCATACTAACAGCAGCCCCTCTGGCCTTCACATGAACCAAATTATCAGGCTGGTCACCAAACAAGGGGATTCCGACCATTGGAACGCCATGATAAATGGCCTCATATATGCCATTAGTGCCTCCATGAGTGATGAATGCTCTGGTTTTGGGGTGACCTGAATCAGGAGGCAAGCATGGACAAATAAACAAGGAAAAGCAAAAACCACTGTTACAGTGACACACTTACAATGGAAGTAAACAAATATTAAAATACATATTCAGCAGCATACCCCAGTCCTTCCAGGATTTTGCAATTCTGCAGTCACAGAATTTATCAAACAAACTCAACATAATTTGGAGGGGGCTTGCAATTTTTCTAAATTACCGCAGATTTCGGCCCTACTCAGCAGGGGGCACCTTGATATCAATTTGATGTCAAATATTAGTCAAGCCTTGATCAAGATGCTGTAACATCAATTTAAATTCAGTTTAGATAGCGATTTCTTCCAGTGGTAATTGGGTGAAAAGAAGTTAATTCCAATGTATATGTAGGCCAATATGTTTGATGTTCAATTTATATCAAATCAATGTCATGTCAAGTTTTTGACGTCAATTTGATTTGCCTACTTGACCTTTTTTTTTAATGTCAAAGTGACGTCTTTGCCCACTGGGCAGACGCATCGTAAACTGTTTGCGCCATTACTTATTGTAATACTTATTGTATTGTAATTGTAATTTGGTTCAGTTATTAGTTGTATGGCCAAAAATGTAAATGTGTTATTGTTGTTGTTTTATAATAGTATGCAATTCAGTAAGCCTACATTGAGTGTGAGATAAATTAATGTTCTTCAAAAGCCTGTTGTATCATTATTTGATAAATTACAGAGCCCAATGTTTCTTGAGGTCAAAAAAAGTAATAAAAATATTAGAAGGAGACTGTCTGTGGTATATTTTCACTGCAAAACAACACAAAAAATGTAGCAAATATTGCCGCAAACTTTGAGAAAAGCTGCTGCAAAATCAGTCATTTTAGGCCGCAAAAAATCACAAAATCCTGAAGGGACTAGGTAAAATACAATAATTAAAAATGTAATTTTAGTAATTTCAGTTAAAAATGTAAATTTTCATTTAAATTATATAAAAATATAAAATTTAGTATGTATTAGTATATAATAAAATTAGTATATAATCATTATTGTATAATACAAACCCAATAAATCATTCTGAGGGATCCACTTATAGATTCTGGTGTTTTCACCAAGAGTATCTGGCTTCTCTCCGCCGTATCGCCATAAAACCTGCGAGCAAAACAAAACACACACTAAACCACACTCTCAACAGATCAACGGATAATGGCAAATACATTATAGAGAATCACTACTGGAGTAAATGTGGATATTTACTTTGAATTATGACTAAATTAACGTTAATAAAACTCAAATGTAAATTCAAGTTAGTTCCCTCATTCCAATCATATTTAAAGGATGTAAACATGATTACATACCTTCTGTGGAATCTGTGCCAGTGCTGAGGAGATCTTATTGCTTATCTCTTTAGGCATTTTGTCTATCAAAGATCCCAGAGTGAAGACCACAATCCCATCATCCCCTGAACTCTCCACAAACTCCTCCATGTCCTACACATAAAAAAGACATCATGGATTTGTACTGTGAAAAAAAAATGACTCTACAATGGGTTGTTGACATGACATGGCATTTTCACTATCCCACAAGATAAAAATGAATATAATTAATATTGTCGTTATTTAAAATGCTGTAAATCATTAAACATTTCTTTGTCCTACATGGAACTGTTATTACAAAAGCTGCAGTGTTATTTGATGTTTTAAATTTTTGAGCCAAATGTCAAAATTGTCCTATGGTGTGACTGTCTCAAGCATGGTTCAATAAATTACAACTTTTATAAATTAAAAAGAAAAGCATAAAAATGTTAATAAATACCTCCGGCATAATTGTACAAGTGTCTATTTTAGTAAATGGCATTCATTTTTTTTTTCATCCATATATTTCTGAAAGTATAGGAACTTGAAACATTTTGTCTCTGAAAACCATGTCCTATGGTGTGACACCATATCCTAATTTTAAATCGGAAATTCCAGAGAAAACTTTAATTAGTTGAAGGAGTGTTACTGAAGCCCCCTGTGAAGCCTATGATGTGCACATGGTCAAATTTTGTCTCACTACAAAAGTGTTACGTTTTGTTGTCCTTTGGTGTGACACTCCTAAATTATATTTTTTTAATTAAAAACTGCATGTTTAAACTACATAATCGTGGAAAATTATGCAAATGTGTCTTGCAAACTGCTAATGACAGGTTAGCTTTGAATAGCAAGGTCATTAATTGACACAAAAAGCTGATCTTAATCTAAAGTTGAAATCTGCATTGAATGTGATGCAATAAAAATAACATTGAGAAGCATCTTTCTCTTGACAGCTTTCTTTTCCATGTTGGGTTCACGCAAACTACAACACAACAAACCAGCATATAATTCAAGAACAACTGACTCTTGAGTCAGCTCTTTTTAGTGAATTAAAACATATAGCGTGACCAGTAGTTTCATTCTTGAACGAATATTACTCTTATGAGACATTCCTTTTAATGAATGTTTAAAAAAAATACTTGAGTTACTAGTTGAAATCATTCTGATGAATCCTGAAATGGTCTTAGACGTATGATTCAAATCACGAAAAAAAGTTATTGATTGACTGATTGAAATTCAGAGACAGATGCACCTCGGGTAATGGTTTGGCAGGGGTGCAGTGAAGGCCTCCAACATATTTGAAGTTGGGCAGGAATGGCCGGGGAAACTCGAAATCCCAGTAGGTTCTGATTAACCAGATATCAGCTTTACCCATCATCTCACAAAATGATGTGGGGCGTCCTGAAATGAAAGAGGTTCAATACAAGTTAAGCTCAACCACCTGCATTTGTTGTTGATTATCACCATAGGCGTTTATTTGTTTCTGCTGGTGGGTGCCCACCCTCCAAATGTGTAACGGACGCCTTGCAGATGCAAAAAGGGGAAAATAATGTTTTGTTTTTGTGTGTGTGTGTGTGTGTGTGTCTTCCTTATAATAAAATTACCATTGGCTGCATATTATTACTTATCAGGTCTGTTGAAACCAGAGATTCACACCAGTGTCTGTACAGTCTTTTGATTTAATATTGATAAACCTCAGAAATATGAAGTATGAAATGAACAAAGGATATAATAAATAATGCAGTTATTTATGATATAAGAGTTACGCTTGCATTACGCTTGCATTTGGGGAATTACTCCCTGATATGGGGAATGGAACAAACAAATCTCCATTAACTAGCCATTCTACAGAGGTATTTGTGTGTATTATGACCCACAGGGACCTGATGTGAGAACTCAGAGAGGTTCCTGAATCTCAATAGATTCTTTGATTGGTTGAAGCAAAGTAAGGCAAGTTATTTCACTCATATATATGTATGGAGGCCCTATTCGACCACTCCAGATACGTTGACGTGTCCGCCATTTTGGAACGGTCAACTTGACATATTCCCCATAATAATCAATGAATATTCAAAGATGCATATAACTTGCTGTTGTAGACACACATAGTCAACTTGCGCTCGAGGGTTTGCTGACCGTTCTAAAAATGGCGGATGGCTTACATATCATGGCCCATAGAAACAGTCGCTAATGAGGCATCTACGTATGGGTGCTGCACTGCAACTGTAGTTACGCATGTATGAATATTTGTATCTTCAGTATAGCCTTCAGAAGATGCTTTTGCTAAATTAACACAATACAACAAGATGAAGCCATTAGCTAACAAGGCATTTAAAAGGTACTTTAATAAAAATAAAAAAACCTGTAATATTGAGATGATACACATTCTTTGGTGCAAAAGGTTATCCCGTTTCTTCAGGAATTTAAATTTAGGTGGTTTTACAACCAGATGCTGCACAATGTTTCTGCATTTTGAAACTCATTGACTGTTATTGTGAGTGATGACATAGACCATTCCAAGATGGCGAACTAATCAACTTATCTGGAGCGATCGAATGTGGCATCTATATATATGAATATAACCAGAGGGAATTTGTGGCCTAATGGTTAGGGAGTCAGGCTTGTAAACTGAAGGTTGCCGGTTCGGTTCTTGCACCGTGGGGATTGTGAATGAACAGCACCCTCTCTGCCTTTGATACCATGACTGAGGTGCCCTTGAGCAAGGTACCGAACCCCCAATTGCTCCCCCGGCGCTGGAGCAATGGCTGCCCACTGCTCCGGGTGTGTTTGTTCACTGCTGTGTGTGTGCTTTTGGATGGGTTAAATGCAGAGCCCCAATATCGAGTATGGGTCACCATACATGACAATACGTCACGACTATAACCCCATACCCCCGATTCAGTATTTATATTTTCTTATTATATTTTTCAACCATCTTGAACAGTGAGCTATTGTTCTCTGCCCGCTACAGTATTTTCTCCTCTTTGCGTCCGTCTTCAGCATCTCTGGCCTCTGTTAACATCCTGTTTACAGACACAGGCGTGATATATTTTTTCTTAATCACTGCCCCAGTAGATCCTGAAAATAACAGACAAATGAGTACAAAAATGGAGAAATGTAATGTATTTTGTACTTATTTTACTGTTATTTTCGGGATCTACTGAGACAGTGATAAAGATCTACCAGTCCATCGCGATTGCGGGTTGGCGACCACTGATTGATTATTTCACTTAAAGGGGTCCTATTATGCTCTTTTACAAAGTCTTGATTTTGTTTTGGGGGTGAACTAGAACATGCTCTCATGCTTGGTGGTTCGAAAATCGCATTATTTTTCACATAATTTACATTATTACAATACCTTCCTCCACAGCCTGACACAAACGGCTAGATTAGTTCCGGGTTTGATGAAGGTCCGCCTTCCGGAAAACAGCTTAGACGGTGTTTCAGTACTGCCCCGCCCCTTGCCAAAACAGCAAGTTCGTCAATATTGCCATATCAATTCAGACTCCGAGAATATTGAACAAGAGGATCGCGCAGAACCTTTGCACACACGGATATTGCAAGACATATTAAAGTGATAACGATATTGTTGTTGTTTTTTTGGTTAAATCAAGTTTAGATAGGATGCCAACAACAACTTAAAAATAACTGCATTTACTATGTACAGATAAGTGCAACGGTAATATGTATTATGTTTATTGTTCTTTAATTCTAACATATGCAGTGAAACTGTTATACAGTTGAATTTATTTATACCATAGTCCCACAGACTTAGAGTATTCCTCGGTAACGCTGTACACAAAGCAGAGCTCAGCTCACAAACACTGCTTTATCAGACATTGCATGCAAGATGAAATTTTCTGAAGACAGGTGGTTTCCATCAGAAATACAGTGATATAAAAACACTCGCACCGGGTTTAGATTTTGAAACGTGCATTAGAATTTCCGGAGGCGGGATTTATTTTAATAATATTCTAATGGACCAATTTGTGATGTCACAAATACAGGAAAACAACTTTGTAGAGAAACCCCCGCCCCACCGGAACGCGATTTCCATTTGAGAACCCCACCTTCCCCCCCGCCCGCCCCAGAAGGTTTTAAATTTATTTATTTATTTATTTAATTTTTTTTTGCTGTGATCGGGCTAGTTTTGAGTTACAGTTTGGCTGGTTTTGTTACTCAGATCTGGTAATTAACCAATAGTCTGGGGCAGCTACTTCAGTTATGCAAGTAGGCTATGTCTCTTTGAATAGCGAAATAAATTATCTAAAAATGTTCATCAAGCTTATATGATTAAATTTCATATTTGAAATCACCAACAAAATCTGATTACAACTGTCTTATAATTTTTTCTTATGCTCATAAGTTTTTTTTTTTTTTTTTTTTTTTTTTCCAGACTACAAGCCAATGCGCGCATCTGGGAACACTCTTTCACTCTTTTATTATCACAGGATCGTGCTCGAGTCCGATTACCACTGAAAAGAATTTCGATTTGTTTCCTAAATGAAACAAAATGAGTTTACAGTAAGGCATTTCAAATAGCAAGTATTAATTTTATTTTTTCTTTTTTAAAGCTTGTATTTTTTCAGCACATGTAATTATTCCTTAAAATTAATTAAAGCTATATATATATATATTTATTTATTTTTTTTATTTTTTTTTTGCAGCGGAACATGTTGTTGAAGGCCAGTGGATGATCACCATATGAGTATAGAACTATGAGGTGAGTACAATGACAGTATTTTCATTAGCATTAGATGAACTAGCTCTTTTCTTTAACTCACCTAAATATTCAGTGTAATAGCTGTCAAATTTTTTCCAAGCAATAGTGGCAAAAAAATCTTGAGAAAGGTAGAAGAGCATATTGATGATTCGCTCTGTGAAGCTCATCTTGTCCGTGAGTTTACTCATGACTCCAGGAACAAATGAAGGTGGAGCTGGTATCTGACCACACATTCTCTCAGCAACGTTAGCAATGGATAACCGGAACGTGTAAACCAAAGGAACGTTCAGCTCTTCAGCCACAATATCGCTGCATGGGTAGATCGGATCTGACAAAACAAGGTTAAACTTTCCATTCCGCAATTTGTCCATCAACTCTGGCGATCTAAGAATGCCGTCACAGTATGATATAGACATATCCTGAAGTTTGGAAGTAAACTCCAAGACTTTCATTTGAATCTGCAGTAAGTTTAACTCATCAGTCTCGTACACTGAGAAATACAGAAAGTCCTCAATGAAGTCTCTCATCTCCTGTTCATCCATGGACACGTTAAAGGGCTGGTAGGAGAAGCGATCCGATTCTTTAGCTTTCATGAAGAGAGAGGCATCCGGAACCAGCACTGTGACATTGTGTCCCCTGTCAATCAAACTTTCCAACACGATCTTCAGATTGATCCAGTGACTGCCCTCAGTAAACCAAACTAAAATATTCCCACATTCTGCAGGACCGAACACAGTGAGCAGAGAAAGAAAACAGACTACGAGTCTCATGATTGCCAGCGATAGCGATAGAGATCACCAGTGTCCCGCCTCAACATATACTCTCAGGTGTAATTATTAACCAGTGCAAAGTCATCATGGCTCCAATAGATCATATATCAATAAAGGATTCAGATAAAAGGCGCAGACCAAAAGAAAAGGTGAAGCAGGTTCATGCACATAGCTCTTGTTTCGTGATTAGAATAGGGGGAAAGTATCAATATATGATAGCTATTTCAGCATATAGTTCACAGTAACATAAAACTTCTTTCATCTAAATAATCCGCACGTAGACCATATGCGCAAGAGCCAATTAAGTTTATGCTTTTCCTTTTTCTCCTTATATGGCATTGCGTGCCCACCTTGAATGAAAACAGAGTTCGCGGGTTTATCAGTAATTTGAAAGAGCAGATCTGTAGGGCTGTTCGATTCCGAAGTTTTTGGAATCGAGTTCGATTCCGATTCCTGGTTCTGGAATCGATGGGGTTCGATTCCAAGAATCGATTCCTCACTGTTGTTTTAGATTCTTTATCGAATCTTGTTTTTTACATCGAGAACCTATTCTCGCCATGACTGCAGGATAAAAAGGTCGTAGAAAGTAGCCTTCTCATAATATGAAGCTTTATTTGTAAAAATGACAATACATTTCTATAGCTCTAATTGATTTTAAATTGTAATTTTGTGTGCATTGCCCGTGAAATTAGTCATAGCCCACAGCAGGGACATACATTTATCGCATGGAACAAGATGTGTTTAAAATAAATGTGCACAGTTCAGCTGAATAATGTTTACTTTAACTGTATGCTTTGGCAAAAATGAACAAACTGTACACTAAAACAATAACCAGAACATTAACAACAACACTGATATAAGAGCTTGTGGTTTATCTGTCAGTCAGATGCGTTCTCGGCCTCTGATCCATAGCTACTCGCAACGGTTTTTATTTTATTTTATTTACTTATTTATTTATTTCAGAATTAGCCTATCATTGGCTGATAATTATTTAATTTTTTTAAATAGCATTTTATTTAAGATGGAAAAAAGATCAAGACCTTCGATCACGTAATGATATTCGTGCAGTGCTCAAAATTGTGGACAACAGCCAGTTCCACCGTAAAATAACCTCTGAATTGTTTATTATTTATTTATTTATTTATTTTGTAACTGGTTCATTAAAACTATCTATCCGAAAGAACCTTTTCGTGGAAACGAATCAGACTTCTAATCACTATTAGCGAGCATGAGGCGAATTAATGGGTGCTTTTCAAACGGAAGGCTGCATCCTCAAACTCAGATGAGCCAAAGACTGTAGAAATACAAAGACGGTTCACTCCTATACTTATGAATGGGAGAAACTGCAACGCGCAATATGGCGGGTAGTCCCGCCTTCTAAATGAAAGAGCCAATCGCTGATTGGTAATGTCATTGCATCACTGCAGCGGCCGTTAGAAGCTCCGGTTCCCATAGAAATCAGAGGCTAGAGCAGCCGATGCGCATGCGCACATTACGCAGTCATAAGCGCGTTGGAACTACGCATGCGCATTGGGTGGTCTAGCCTTAAAAATAAGCTTTTTAAACGCTATTTGAGCATAAGAAACAACATTCATGGGGCAGTTCATTTCAGATTTTGTTGCTGATTTGAAATATGTAATTTAATCTTGAGTTCAGCAAGCAGTTTTTGAGATCTCAGGATTCCCCCATTCATTTAGATAGGACTTGGTCTTGTTTGAGCTGCCAGGAGGCGTTGCAAATATGTATTGTGAAATTCCTACTAGAAAATATTAGAATGAATGATAATGAAGAAAATCAATATAATGGTTATTATGTGAAATCATTTCAATGCTTAGTATTCTAAAAACAGATGGTAAAGTAATAGTGGTAAATTTCCATTGCAAATGTTGGGTGATTTCCAGAAGATGACATGAAGTATGATGTATTGTTTATGTGATTGCCTCCAGGTGGTGGCCTTGGCCAAGATTGCCTCCAGGTGATGGCCTTGGCCAAGTGCCACCATTAAAGATAAGCTGGGGGGGCAGGTAGACAATTATGGAAGATCAGACAGGCAGAACAAATGAAAAAAATAGAAAGAACCAACTTTGATAAGAAGAGTGTATAAAACATGGAGCATGGACAAACAAAGACTCAGAGGCAGTGGATGTGGCGGCTGTCTTCTCGGCTTTTGTTACATTGTGTAATAAAGTCTTGCTTCTGGCACCTGGAACCCTGCTGTTTGAGCTTTTTTGACTGCGCCGAAGAGATCTTCTCCCTCTCTGCTCCACGACATAGAACTTGGCGTCACGAACAGGATTGGATTGAGGTCCGGTGTCCGGGAGAGCTCTTGCAGGCGGGACCGAGTTGACACGCAAACTAATCCGAAATTAAAGACGTCTATAAGAGGTAAGCAATTTTGCTTATATTGGAAATAAGATTGTTTGCGTAGTTAACTAAGGTCACGCCTGTGATGGTAATCTGGGACAGGGCTTCACCAATCAACGAATGTAAGACTAGTATCAAAATATTAAATATGAAAAGAGTGTAAAGTAAGTGTATATAAGTTGACGGGTTCCAGGTTCCAAAAGATACGCCCTAGTAGAATAGTTTAGTAGTCCAAGCGTCATATCCTAGGTGGGAGATCAAGGGATACCAGGGAGCGGCTTGTAGGTTGGTTAAGCCTGGCCCTGGTAGATTCTCACAGAGGTATATTGACGCTTCCCAAGTGGGGGGTCAAAGGGATATCAGGGAGCGGCTTGTAGGTTGGTAAAAGCCTGGCCCTGATCGACACTCACGAGGGCGTAGTGAAAGAAGCACAAGAGGTGCAGTGCCTAAGGGAGGCACAGAGTGAGAAGCACAAGAGGTGCATGAGGCCTAAGAGAAGCCCAAGAGGGGCTGCCCAAGAGGGGCTTAAAACCCGTGGTTACCGCTTCCTAAGTGAGAGGTCCAGGGATACCAGGGAGCAGCTTGTAGGTTGGTTAAAAGCTTGGCCCTGGTGGACTCTCATGACCGAAGGTCTGATCGGGCGGGTGTCTGCAGACTAGAGAGTTAAAGTGTTAGTCTTTGTATTGTCCATTATATGTTGAGAAGAGATATCTGTATGTGTTAATGCATTAAATGAATGTTTGTGTGATTGGATGAGAATGATATGTGTCTGATGTGAATGCCTTTTGGTTTGACTGAAATGAATACAAGAAAGGGATGTGTAAATATGTAAATATTTTTTGGTAGAAACAGAGTGAAGAATCAGTGTAAATAATTATAAGTCTGAAATAAAGACACTATATTGAATGGAGTATGTTAACATAATTGTAAAAGTTGAAAGAACAAAGAATACTCCATAGAATTGGCTTTGTTGATTGTTTGGACATCGTCCAAATTATCGACGTTGTGATCTAAATTGTGAAACTAAATTATTGTTAAAGAAAAAGAGCAACTGATCACCTTCCAAAAGAGGAGAGAGAGAGATCAGGTGTTTGATTTTGCTGCAGTTGTAAATAGAGGGAGAGAAAGTGGGGGCCTTGTGTACATAAGTGTATGAGCTCATTGTGTGTATATGGATACATGAACTGATTGTGTGTATGTGTGCTCATGAGCAGAGTGTAAGAGTGTGAGTGCTGCAAGTAGTGTGTGTATTGCCGTGTGAGTTGTGTGAACTGAGAAAATGTGAGAGAAATTAGAACAATTATTTTAAAACTAATAACATTACAACGAATTGGCTCTATTGATTTTTTTGAAGATTGGTCAAATTGTCACCATATATAAAATAAATAACACTGAAAAGTTTTTGTTTCTCTCCTGTAGTAAGAATGAGCATATGAACCAAGTGTGTCTATGAGAGAAAGGAGGGGCTGAGAGAGGAATCTTGTGAGTGAGAGAAAGGAGGGGCTACAAGGAGAAAGTGAGAGTGGGGGCATTGAATGTGTGTGTAAGCTAAGTGTGTGCGTGTAAGTGCTGCTGATAGTGAAGGTAGGAGTGTGAAGGAGGGAGGAAGAAAGGGAGGAACAAACGGAAGAGATATTTGAGTGGTCATTTTGTGCCCGTCTTATCCAAAATAGAATGAAAGAAACAGAGAAAAAGAAACACCTTGATGATTTAAATGAATGGGAAAGTGAAAAAGAATATCAGCAATTTCAGGAGACCTTGGTAAAAACACAAGGGATCCACAACCATTTTTGGATGGAATCAAGTTTTTTGATTTGGATGGACAGGTACAAAGGTTGACAGAATTCAAGAAAAATAGTTTTCTTAGAAAATTGACCAAAATCACAAATTTGAGAGAAAAATCAATTGAATGGCCAGTAATACCTTGGGAGGATGTGTTTTTCAAACATATAACGAGTTGTAAATTGGATAATTTTTTCAGGCTCTGTGCTCCAGCATCTTCCCAATTGGAAACTGCATTAAATGTAATTGATATTCCAGTCGATCCAGTGGTAGCACCCTATCTGAAGCGCAACTGGGTAGGCCAGTGGTCAGTACTTGAAACAAGAGCTACAATCCTTGGTAATGTACATCTCAGAATATCAGATGATACAAGAGAAGTGATCTGGACATCTAAAATTCTGTTTAGGTCAAAAGAAACAGGAGATGCACAGTCAATGGATATGATTGGCAGAACTGTGAGATGCTTATAGGTGATAATTGAGAGAAGAACTCAGCCACAATATACAACATTTGTGGATGGAAATCCAAAAAGATCAAGAAAAAGCAGAATCACAGCAGTTTGACATGCTGAAATCAATGCTCAATTAAACTGAATAAAAGAGAAAGAAACAAAAGTGACAGACAGAGTAGTTGTAAATAAGAAGGGGGACAAGGGGTAGAAAAATTTGAACATTATAGGAAAAAGTTTATTGATTGATTATATGGAACCCCTAAACCTAATGTGGTGTACAAGAGATGAATTGAACATTAGTGTGTTCAAGACACAAGAATTTTGCATAGAATTAATGCCATCTTTCACTCACTCAATTTGGGCAGGAGGAGTGACGGCTACAGGTCGCAGATTTCATTTGAGAAGGCTGTGGAGTTTTGAGGCATTTAGCTTGAGAGAAAACATAATTTGGACAAAAAGCAATTTGCAATGGAAAAAACCAGGAGGCCTTGTGTTACACTTCAAATTATTAACTAGAAAACATATGGTGATTATTTTGAAATATTTGAGACAAACTATCCAGCTTTCATAAATAAGGTGATAAGTCCTCTGCCCAGCAAAAGTCCAAGTGAAAATCAGGGGTCGGATACTTTTAGTGGTCCTCGTCTGATGAGCCTGGTGAAGATTAGCTATTAATTAAGGTGCTGGGATTAGAGAGGTAAATCACTAAAGGGAAACTAAATAATAATAATTCATTACATTAAACGAATTAATAAGTTTGATTTTCAAAAAAGTCAACTCCAGTAGAATTATTGATTTCCAAAAATCCAGCCTGTAAAGAAGCAATAAGGGATTTCTCGAAAAAGTGGGCAGAAAGAACAAGGAAATTGGTTACCAAATGGCCAGCAGAGGGAACATTTGATGTGATAATGTGTAGAGAAATAGAGGTCTTGTTAAAAAAAAAAATAATAAAAAATAAATAAATTACAAGACCAATGACAAAATCCAAAAAGCGAAATGAAAAAAGGGAACAAGAATTAGGGGTATTGGCCTTGTTTAAACAACAAGGAATCAAATTATTGAAATTAAAAAAGGAAAATAAAAAAGATGAAATTAAAGGCCACCTCCATATGCTCCTTCCTGCGATCAAACTGTAAACCAAATGCCTTTAATATAGGGAACAATAGATTTAAAAGGGCCAATAGAATTGGAGGGATATGCACATGATTCAAACACAGAAACTGATAGAAATGAACAGAGCTGTAGAGATGAGGTGAGGGAAAGAGCAGACAGACATCAGGGAAGAACAACACACTCACTCAGCCATGAGGGAGGGGCTGAATTCACAGGAGCAGAGGCTGAGAACATTTACGCCACTGTCACAGCCACGACAAAGAGAGAGAGAGAGAGGACAACCTACCAGGAGGAGTCAAGGATTGAAAGAAGGGGGGCCAGAGACTGCAAAGAGGAAGAGAAAAAAGGTGAGCCACTCTCATATCATTGTCTTTCAGAAATGCTTGAAGAATTGGAAGACTGCCACAAACATTTAACACCAATGGATGAAGAGGAGGAGAACGATCAAGAAAAAGAACTCGAAGAAGCCTCTGAAGGGAGAGTGACACCTACAGACTCCATCCAGGAAGCACTGGAGGACATGGAGGAAAGGTGCAACAGGACAAGAGAGAATCTCAAGCACGCTGTCAACATGACAAGAGAAGAATATGACCAAGCTGTGACATCATTGCGACAAGAGATAAGTGAACTGTTGAACAACAGTCAAACAGAGCAACTACGTCCAAGCTCACATGATTATGCCCAGCAAAAGCAGTATAAGTAGCTGGTACATTGATCATGCAAGATATAGAATATCCAGATGACCTGTTGAAATCCTGCCAAACACCAAGAGGACTGAATGTCCAATGCAAACTGATCCAAATTTCCTGAAGGGGGAACCAATGGGAGAAACTGAGAACCCCACCACCTACATTCAGAAACAACTGAAACGATGGAAAGAAGAACTGGAAAGGGATCCAGAAAAAGATAGAGTACTGACAGCACTCTTCAGGACCTCCATTGTGGAAGCCATGCCTGCAGCAATGAAAGTGAAGCTGGAGGATGTGGTAGGTCTGAATTCAAAGTCACACAAAGAGTTCAGAGACCATGTGGTCCATGCTGTGGAACAATACAGAAGACAAGAGCTAAAGATGAAGACCCAAGAAAAGGAGCTGCAAAGAAAACTGACTCGGATGCAGCTTGAAGAACTACTCAACAAGAAGAAGAAGGTCCAAGCAGTACAGAAGGAAGACCTCTCAGCAGTGATGGCACCTGTCAATGCTTCAGTGCCTGTCAATCCACCAGCACCAATGAATGTGCCTGTACCTGTACATCAGACTGCAGCAGCACAAGTGACAGCTGCTGGAACAGTCAATACACCACAAGAACCAGCACCAGTTGTAATATATCTTAAACCAGAGCAATCAAACAACAGGAACTGGAATAGACAGCAACAACAAGGAGTACGTGGCAGAGGAAGATTTAACAACAATCAACAGAGAGCTGGTGGCCCACCAGGAGTGTGATGGGGATGTAATTGGCCTGGAAGAGACTGCCCCATAAATCCTTGGCAACAGAACCAACCAATGGCGGTAGGAGTTAACTATGGACAGCCACAAATGCAAGCCCAAACTCTAGGACCAAAAGGTGCAGCTCTGCAGATAGATAGGGAAAAATTCATTGATGAATGGTTTGAGGTACCAAATTCAGTTCCCCATGTTGCCTTATATGTAAAGACTGTGTTTCTAAGGACTTAGGACCCATGATGCAAACAGCAGAAAAAGCAAGTGAGAAGCCACAGAAAATCATCTAATTTTCCAATCAACAGATAAAGTGTATCTTAAGATTTTGTGTGCCACCCCAATGATGGGAATCCCCAGAATGGTAGTAAACACAAAAATTGAATCAAAGGTTAGGGAACATCGGGCACAGCGATCTGAATTAAGAAAATAAATGGAGAAACAAGTACCATTAGAACTATGGTCTCAACATGATATAGATGCAGGGTTAGTAAAATCAGCCAATCTAATTAGAATAAATCTCAGACCAGGAGCTAAACCACCTAGAAAGTTACAATACCCTTTGAAACCTGAAGCAGAAGAGGGAATAAAAAAAAATTAAAAAAAGACAATTGAGGGATTAATGAAAGAAGGAGTGCTACTAGCTATAGTAACACCCCAATATTGCCAGTGGCTAAAGCAGATAAAACAAAATGGTGTTTGGTCCGTGATTTGAGAGTGGTGAATGAGGTTGTGGAGGATTGGCCTACTGAAGTTCTAAACCAGCATAAATTGCTAACTAATGTTCCACCTGTTGCTGATTATTTCACTGTGATTTATCTTTGCTCCGCCCTTTTTCAGCATTCCCTTAGTAGAAGAGAGCAGACCATTGTTTGCATTCACCTACCAAGGTAAAAAACTTACATACACGAGAATTATTATAGAAATGCCTCATTTATATTGCTGTGAAGCAGCAATTAAATGAAATTAATGTAGGGTAACAAAGGGGAGCAACATGTAATGCAAATGGGCTTTGACAGTTTCTTGAGAGGCATATGATTGCTACTATTATATTGCTTGCAATCCTAATCTCTGACGCGCATGGTTTTGACCATTGCGCGAGGGGGGAAGTGATTAGAAAAATTAAGCGACAGGATTACTGGTCGTCTTATTTACAGGCAATGATGGACGAGTATCTATCTGAATGAGACGTTTGTGCCCAAAACAATGTTAGGAAAGGAACATCTTCACCTATAGGCCATATACCAGTCCCAGAAGGGCCATTCAAACACTAGTAATGGATTATGTAGACAAGATAAAATCAATCAGAAGCAATAGAAGACTGAGTAAGATTACTACAAGGGGTGACAATATAGGAGGGGACCTAAACGAATCTGTACAGTCCCTGCAAATAGACAAAGAGTGAAAAGAGCAAATAAGGCAGTCCCAAGTGTATACATACATTAGAATGGCCAATCAAGGGAATTCTAGAGCAATTTAAGGCCAAGAATGAGATAAAATATGGATTTGAGTCAATATTCATAATATAGATACCTTTTATCAAGAATATAGAGTGGATAAACTATATTTATTGTAATAAGCAGAGATTTATTAACTATACTGATGATGCACAGAAAAAACATTGAACTGGTTGTTGGTCGAAAAAAGGCGTATGTGTAATGCTTGGAACTGACTGTTGTATTTATATTCCAAGTAATACAGCCCCAGATGGGTCATTCACCAAAGCAATGGAGAAACTGAAAAACCTGAGAGAGGAAGTGACCAAGAACGCTGGAGCAGATAAGCATATTGGGAATTGGTTTAATTCACTTTTTGGGGCTTGGGGACAATGGTTAACTCAAGTGGGCATCATAATAGCTATTGCCATTGTTGTGTTTCTTTTACTGTTTTGTTGTATTGTGCCTCTCATTAGGTCTATGCTGACCAAAGCTGCGGCCAAACAGATGATTAACATATCGGTTAAACCAACTGGAATTGACATTGGGTACACCAACGAACACAGTGTGGGGCCTGGACTGGATGAACTGGATGACTTTGACTTGGATAATTTTGTGTGAGACCTTCCTGAGAAACAACGGAGTGGTAGGGAAGGGGTGCCTTTTTCTTTTTTTATTATTTTTTATTTTTATCTTTTTAGAATAGTATTAGAGAATTTGGGTAGAGTAGGCAGGAAGCTATAGGGTACTATGTATTTTCCTTTGGCATATGCCCCTTCCTGAAGTTATTTACTCCATAAATCATTTGTGTTGAAATTACTATATTAAATTAAATGTAAAACGTGATTTTTCAATCAAAACAGAAAAAAATGAAGGTTTTAAGCAGGTCCCTGTCCATGTTATGAGACAGTGCTTTCAGATAAAGGGAATGATAAAGAAGGACTATTTTCTGAGGGATGACTGAGGGTCTGACTTGTCAGGGGTGCAATAACAGTGATTATTCATTCAGCCCGGCCTCCAGAGAATAGTTTGTTTTGTTTCGATTACTTTATTATTCATATAATTATGACATGATTAAACTAATCAAAGATTTTATTATTGGTATGATGATTAATTGTTTTAACACTGGGAAACATCACTAGCAAGTTTGAAGGAAAAAGAGGATCGACGAGCACCTCAGTGCTTAGCAGCATGAGTAGATTCAACTGGAGGTTTAAAAACCCACCATCTACTCCAACACCAGACAGTGCTGGATGGCAAAAGACTTGCCTGAGAGCTCCTCTGGCAACGAAGGACAGCAGCACCAGATAGCGCTTCAGGCTACCGGAAATGTCTGAAGTTCCTCTGGCCACGTGGGATGAACCAGTGTACCTATCTTGCATTAAGCTGATTCATTTTGATTTTGATTATTTTGGCTAATCACCTGTATATAACCATGATAACCATGGGCAAGGCTCAAAGACATTTTCTGCACATGCTTACATACATATTGCTGATTTAAATAATTGATCATTGACCCCCAAAAGAATGTTTAGGTAGGGAAGCAGATTCTTTTACTCCTCTCTGGTCAAGTGGGAGGGGAGATGTTTGGGTCTGACTTCCTCTGGAGTGCACCGTCATGAAGAAACCAATTGTTAAAGACTGAATGACGGACCTTTTATTGGTTCATAGATGAATTGAAGAGTGGGTGGACTCATGGTGTTGCACTCTGGGGAAAAGGGTTTAGTGGTGAGACTTAGTTAAGTCTCAAAGGGGGGAATATATTGTGAAATTCCTACTAGAAAATATTAGAATGAATGATAATGAAGAAAATCAATATAATGGTTATTATGTGAAATCATTTCAATGCTTAGTATTCTAAAAACAGATGGTAAAGTAATAGTGGTAAATTTCCATTGCAAATGTTGGGTGATTTCCAGAAGATGACATGAAGTATGATGTATTGTTTATGTGATTGCCTCCAGGTGATGGCCTTGGCCAAGTGCCACCATTAAAGATAAGCTGGGGGGGCAGGTAGACAATTATGGAAGATCAGACAGGCAGAACAAATGAAAAAAATAGAAAGAACCAACTTTGATAAGAAGAGTGTATAAAACATGGAGCATGGACAAACAAAGACTCAGAGGCAGTGGATGTGGCGGCTATCTTCTCGGCTTTTGTTACATTGTGTAATAAAGTCTTGCTTCTGGCACCTGGAACCCTGCTGTTTGAGCTTTTTTGACTCCGCCGAAGAGATCTTCTCCCTCTCTGCTCCACGACAATGGCGGCCGAGTGAACGGACTTTCCTTAAAAGGGACTTTGGATGAGCTCAGGACTCGTTTGCTTTCAGTTTATTTTCGTGAATTTAAATGTGTGCAGCCTTCGTAGAATGCAGCCTTACGTTTGAGAGGCATCCATAGATAAGATCAGTGTTGCCAAACCCTCCCTCTGAAAATCTCTAGAACCACCCTCAAAAGTCTCAATTTTTCACAAAAAGTCGCCAAATATGAAAACAAAGTAAATACAGGTAAATTTGGTAAAGGTAAAGGAAAGTAAATATATATATATATATATATATATATATATATATATATATATATACTTTACAAATGATGACAGTATAAAAAATATAACAAAAGATTAAGTATAACAAAAAATTCTGAAGTGAAATTAGGAAATGCTTGTGATCTGCAAGCACATCAAACATGATGGAAATGATGTAAAGACACAAAAGACACAATGTTGGGAATTTGTTTTATGTGTCACCAAAGTACATCCCTGTCCTGCTCAAATACAACAGATAAGAGATATTATGATTCTCCAAAAACAAAAACTTTATTCATACAAACCTATTTCAGTCAACACACTCTATTACTTCAAAGTAAGTGCAAAATACTGCATCCCAGCACACATGACACGATGGTGCACTGTCTCTCTCAGTATCTGGTTGACATGACTGTGCATGAATTGTGGTATAACTTTTGTGTCCATGGTTAAAACAAGATGTTCATGCACTGAGTAGTTGGTGCCCTGATGTAATCAGAAAAACACTGAGAAGACCAAAGGTCTGGACTCTCAGGTGGTTTTGCCTGGGCATGAGCGTGGGTTTCACAGTACAGTTCATCATCTATGAAGTACTAGTATCCTTTCTGCCTTAGGTTTTCCTCACATTCTGTACACACGAAACAGTCTGGGTGATGAAAAATAAAAAAAAAATCTTTTTAAAAAATATTTTTATTGAAATATACCTAAAATTGCTCCTTGTCGCAATAAAATCTAAAAAAGTCGCAGCTACAATGAGAAAGTAGCTAAATTTGGTGACAAAATGCCCAAATTGGCAACACTGGATAAAATTTGTTAAACTAAAAAAGGCTCTGAATGAGGAGTCAATTCCCCTTGATGGGATCGATTTCAACTTTTGGAATCAACTCTTGATTCCCAACGCCTCGGAATAGATTCTTTTGGAATCGATTCCCAGCCCTAGATCAGAGGGAGAGTACAGATACAGTCAGTAATCACGTAAATGGCCTCTTCCTCACAAATCTATGGCTTTAGATTCCCTGTATTGCTAGTCTTTTAAGTATATGGAGTAATTAAATGGTACATTTTGTCATTTTACAGCATTATTAAATAGCCTACCTAAAGGCAGTGGGAGTGGGGCAGTGATTCTCACATGTGCCTTTACATAAAAAGCTATATGATAAAAATGTCTGATTTGAATGTACTGTTTTACAATTTTTTACAATCTCATTAGCAGCAAAATTATTTCATTTTCAATGATTTCAATGGCTGAATCATTTTGTCAGCCATTTGGCATGTTGTTAAACAGCAATACAACCCACTGAACACAGTAAAGTTGCCTCATTTTCATTCTGTGCTAAAAATTTGAAAATTATACTAGATTTTTCATTATATTGTTACAAATGTTACACATTTAATGCATAGCCTAATTGTCCTTCATGAGGCATTTGCAATGTAAATTCTAACTTTTGATTAATTTGTTCATAATGACCAGTAAATGAATTACAAAACAAGTGCATATTTATTTTTTGTTTCAGTGCATGAAATGAACCTTACAGTAAATTACAAATGTTAATGTTTGTACTTCGTGAAATAAACATGAATTGTGACATCTTTGAACACGAATACCAAGGATTATTAGTGCATTTGACATGAAATCATGCCTATTTTTCAGTGCAAGTAAAAAATTAATGCATCATACAGAATGTTCAAAGCAAGCAAAAAGCTTCATCACTCTTTTTTGCTTTTCGTCTTTAATCTAAAACAGCAATGCATTATGAAGAATTTGCACATTTTAAAGAAGGCATAGAGGACTACAGTCAGGATAGTGATGAGAAAAGCGAACACATCCAGACAGTGGTACTGGTACCAGGTAAGGTTGTGGGCCTCGACACGCAGGTGTTTAGCACCTTTATTAGGCATGACAAACTCAATCCAGAACACAGCCTCAGCCAAAGGCTTTACTGGTCTGTCATGATGAATCCTGAACAAACGCATAGTGTTCTCTTTATACCTGAGGAGATGAAGATAAATACTGTTACAGTATATGTCTGTGTATATAGTGCATATGTAGAGAGAGTCTATATATTTTGAGGACTTATTGTACTGTTATGCACAGACACCACTGTAAATCTGATATAATTGACTTACGAGGGGTCATTAATGACAGCATTGAGTCCATCCACCAGGTCTTGCGGCTGCGTTGTCTTGATGTTGTCCATGATAACAGCAGCCCCTTTGGCCTTCACATGAGCCAAATTATCAGGCTGGTCACCAAACAAGGGGATCCCGACCATTGGAATGCCATGATATATGGCCTCATATATGCTGTTAGTGCCTCCATGAGTGATGAATGCTCTGGTTTTAGGGTGACCTGAATCAGGAGGCAAACAACACCATTACGGTAACACACTTATAATGGAAATATACAGGACTTTAACTAAAGTATGACCTTCTGCAGGCCCCGTTTAGTCCCATTGTTAGTGTTTCTGTCATTTTTAGTTTCCTTAAATTTTAAGCAGAAATCACTTAATTTTAAAATATGTTATTGAAAATAAATTAAAATAATATTAGTATTTTTAAATACATTTTTAATAAATTATAATAATACAAACCCAATAAATCATTCTGAGGGATTCACTTAAAGATTCTAGTGTTTTCTCCAAGAGTATCTGGCTTCTCTCCATCATATCGCCATAAGACCTGCAACACATTTACACAACCACACTCTCAACTGGTCAGCAGATGGCAAAGAGATTACAGAGAATCACTACCACAATAATTGTGGATGGTTCATAGTAAACTGTGACAAAATTAACCTTGATAAAACTCATTTAACTTGAGGGTACAACTTTCACTCACTCCAGTCCAGTGACGTGAAGAAGTGCTTATGCAGTCATGATATATGACAGGAAAGAAGAAATCATGTAAGCAGCGTCAACGCTACCTGGCGACCCTGCCTGTAAAATATTCTACCCCCTCACTACTCTGGCACCAACCCTGGATGTAAACATGCTAAGTTACCTTCTGTGGAATCTGTGCCAGTGCGGAGGCTATCATATTGTTTGGGCATTTTCTTTACCAAAGATCCCAGACTGAAGACCACAATCCCATCATTCCCTGAGCTCTGTACAAACTCCTCCATGTCCTATACATAAGACATTATGAACTTAACGTGTGAAAAAGTGAATTTACATGCATTTCTATAAAATCTGAAATATGTTAATGCAGGTAAAATTCACTGCAGCTTACAAATAAAATAATGGCACAAAAACAATTGCTGAATCTTCAGCAACACAGCAAAGGAAATCATATCTCACTTCAGATGTGCCTGTGAGCTTGAAGTCTGTATTGAATGTGATGCAGTAAAAAGGACATGTATTGCAAAATAATGGAGAGAAACATCTTTCTATTGAGTTTTGTCTCATGGGTTTCAAGTAAACAACAACCACAGTCTATTTCAGGACAAATGACTCTTAAATCCGTTCTTTTTACTGAATCAAAAACATAAAGAGTGGTTAGTTTATTACAAAATACTCTTGTGGGCCAGTTCTTTTAATGAGTGGTTAAAAATACTTGAGTTACCAGTTTGATTCAGTCTGATAAATCCTTCATTGGACTGAATCCATTCAGAAATCCATTCTAAATCACTTACTGAATTTATTTTCAGTGAAATAATTATAACTTCTCTCGGACTTACGATTTAAAGTGTGTATGTTTTATGAAATTCAGATCTCTTGTGTTCTTATTAAGATCAACAAAAAAAAAAAGACAGACGCATGCACCTTGGGTAATGGTTTGGCAGGGGTGCAGTGAAGCCCTCCAACATATTTGAAGTTGGGCAGGAATGGCTCTGGAAACTCAAAATCCCAGTAGGTTCTGATTAACCAGATATCAGCTTTACCCATCATCTCACAAAAGGAAGTGGGTCGTCCTGGAATGAGAAGTGCTTGACAGCTTTAAACAAGTTTTTGTGCAGAGTATTTAAAAACACGCTTCACACATCTTCCATCTGCAGCACATAAGCTTCACATTGCAACAGCCAAGGACATATTGTAGTCAACATTTGAGGTGGCTCAAAACCTTTCATCAAAGTTGTGCTAAAACAAAAACAAAACCCGTTCTTGTCTTAGGACAACTTTGATGAATTTTTTGATCCACTTCAAATGTTGATTACTGTATACTTGAAAGAGCTATCCGTCAGAATTTATTTTCAACACAATGGTTCATACTCAGCTGGCTTAGCAACCTCAAAAGCCTGAGCTGTAATTACCAAATGATTAATTAGTCTGGAACCGCAGGAAAATTAAAGTATGTCATGACAATTTTGAGGTATGTTATGACACAATGTGCAACTATCCTGAGCAGTGATGTAAAATACATAAGAGCACTTTTAAGACAAAAATAATAAGCATAAAGGTTTGGAAAGACATGATGGTGAGTAAATAATCAGTTTTAATTTTTTGGTAAAGTTTAAGAGCCCCCAAAAAGTGGTCAAACAACTATTAAAATAAAGTTAAATACTAAAATAATTTATATGTTGCTTGCAAAAAATGTGTTTCTTATTCTGTACATACAAAATGTGTTTGGAGTGTTTGAAGCAATGTTTTGGGTCTGAGTTGAGCTCTATCAACATAACTTCTGGCATTATATTACCACTGAAAATCATTTCAATTTGATAAAACAAAATGCGTTTAAAGCAGGCCACTTAAAATAGTAAACAATCATGCACTTATCACAAAATTTGCAGTGCAAATTTGGATCGACATGAAGTGAGAAAATAATGACAGAATATTTGTTTGTGGGTGAACTAGCTTCAGAACTTTCCTTTAACTCACCTAAATATTCAGTGTAGTAGTTGTCAAATCTTTTAAAGGCAAAAACAGAAAAAAAAATCTTGAGAAAGGTAAAGCAGCATATTGATGATTCGCTCTTTAAAGTTCATCTTGTCCGTGAGTTTACTCATTGTAGCAGGAACAAATGAAGGTGGAGCTGGTATCTGACCACACATGCGCTCAACAGCGCGGAAAGTATAAACCAAAGGAACGTTCAGCTCTTCAGCCACAATATCGCTGCACGGGAAGAGCGGATCTGACGAAACAACATCAAACTTTCCATTCCGCAATTTATCCATCACCTCTGGAGATTTCACAGTGTAGCAGATTCATATCCTGAATAATGGAGCCAAACTTGTAGACTTTCATTAGAATCTGCAGTAAGTTTAACTGATCGGTCTCATACACTGAGAAATAAACTAATTCCTCAATGAAGTCTCTCATCTCCTGTTCATCCATGGACACGTTAAAGGGCTGATAGCAGAAGAGATCCGATTCTTTAGCTTTCATGAAGAGAGAGATATTTGGCACCAGCACTGTGACATTGTGTCCCCTGTCGATCAATGTTTCCAACACGATCTTCAGATTGATCCAGTGACTGCCCTCAGTAAACCAGACTAAAACATTCCCACATTGTCCAGGGCTGAACACAGTGAGCAGAGAAAGAAAACAGACTACGAGTCTCATGATTGCCAGCGATAGATCATCAGTGTCCCGCCTCAACTACTGCCTGGATTAATAATTAACCAGTGCAAAGGCATAGCGTTTATATATCAATAAAGTATTCAGGTAAAAGAGAAAGGTAAATATAGCGACGGCTGTTTCGAAACACTGCTTCGTGAAGCTTTGAAACGAATCTTTTGTTTTGATCTAGTGGTTCGGAGCGCGTATCAAACTGCAAAAGTCGCGTGATTTCAGGAAAAGAAATATTATATATATATATATATATATATATATATATATATATATACACACACATTTGTATAATAGAGGAAGAGTATTGTGTCTTATTGGCTTGACTAGCCACGCCCTCCGTACAACACAAAATAAATCCTACAAATTAGTTGTGACAAATAAAACAGTAACTTACATCTTGTGTGTTTTGCATGTTTAGTGTGAGTATACAGGAGTTTGTCATAGCACTCACACATATAATCGGTAAATGAGTGTGGCATTTTGAATGGAAGTGTTTTCCAGATGAAAAACAAGACATGTTATGCGTGTCTGGGCTGAGTTTTCGTTGCATTTACACACAGTTTTTGGCCAGCAGGCGTCACCAGCGTGTGCTGTTTCCAGAACTTTGAAACTGGGAATCATTTTAAGAAGCAGTTGGATTAATTCATTCAGAGTTTCTAAAAGCTTCTCATATCACTAGGTATAACAAGTTTATACAACATAGCGTTTGATTAGGACACATTTATATATATATATTCTAATTTATTGAGATGCACCTGTGTGTGTGTGTGTGTGTGTGTATATGTGTATATATATATATATATATATATATATATATATATATATATATATAGAGGTATATACACACACAGGTGCATCTCAATAAATTAGAATGTCGTGGAAAAGTTCATTTATTTCAGTAATTAAACTCAAATTGTGAAACTCGTGTATTAAATAAATTCAATGCACACAGACTGAAGTAGTTTGTCTTTGGTTCTTTTAATTGTGATGATTTGGGCTCACATTTAACAAAAACCCACCAATTCACTATCTCAACAAATTAGAATATGGTGACATGCCAATCAGCTAATCAACTCAAAACACCTGCAAAGGTTTCCTGAGCCTTCAAAATGGTCTCTCAGTTTATATATATATATATATATATATATATATATATTAGTACTAATTTATATATATATATTAGTATCTTTTAGGTACTAATATGTAGCTTACACTTTAAATGCTAGTATGTACAGTACCTTTAATATACCAATATGGACATTTTACATACAAAAGGTACTGTGTGCAGTTCACATTGTAGAACAAAACGTCAAAGTATTGTCAAGTTGTTTAGCACAGACCTTATTTTACGTATAAATTTAAAACCCCCATTATAAAACCCCATAGGTAAATCTCAACCCATGGTGAGTTTTGCTGATATTAAAAGTTGAACATTCAATATGTCAGTAACTTCAAATCAAGTAAAAATGTATGCATCATACAGACATATTCAAAGCAAGGAAAGGCTTCATCACTCTTTTTTGCTTTTCCTCCTTGATCCAAAACAGCAAAGTATTATGAAGAATTTGCACATTTTAAAGAAGACGTAGAGGACTACAGTCAGGATAGTGATGAGAAAAGCGAACACATCCAGACAGTGGTACTGGTACCAGGTAAGGTTGTGGGCCTCGACACGCAGGTGTTTAGCGCCTTTATTGCGCATGACAAACTCAATCCAGAACACAGCCTCATCCAAAGGCTTTACTGGTCTGTCATGATGAATCCTGGACAAATGCATAGCATTCTCTTTATACCTGAGAAGATGAAGACAAAAACTGTTATATATATCTGTGTATGCTGAGTGTAGTGCAACTGAGAACAAAGAGCCCTCAAAATATCTAGACTGAAGTCCAGAGTCCTGTTATGCACTGACACCACTGTAAATCACATTATATGAGTGACTTACGAGGGGTCATTAATGACGGCATTGAGTCCATCCACCAGGTCTTGCGGCTGAGTGGTTTTGATGTTGTCCATAACAACAGCAGCCCCTCTTGCCTTCATATGAGCTAAATTATCAGTCTGGTCACCAAACAAGGGGATCCCAAGCATTGGAACGCCATGATATATTGCCTCATTTATGCCATTAATGCCTCCATGAGTGATGAATGCCTTGGTTTTGGGGTGACCTGAATCAGGAGACAAACATGAGTAAACAAACAAGGAAAAGCAAAGGCCATTGTTACAGTAACACACAATGGAAGTGTACAGACAATAAACAGTAAATATTCAAAATTATAGCTACAAGACCATTTTATTTCATTTTTTATTTTTTAAATATATTTCATTACAAAATTTAAAATATTTTAATATTTTTTAGTAAACAA
Organism: Spinibarbus caldwelli; assembly: GCA_039654775.1. Classification (NCBI taxonomy): domain Eukaryota; kingdom Metazoa; phylum Chordata; class Actinopteri; order Cypriniformes; family Cyprinidae; genus Spinibarbus; species Spinibarbus caldwelli. The sequence goes on along the minus strand of CM077222.1, from coordinate 6,180,553 downwards.
TCACAAATTATAACACAAACCCAATAAATCATTCTGAGGGATCCACTTATAGGTTCTGGTGTTTTCACCAAGAGTATCTGGCTTCTCTCCACCGTATCGCCATAAAACCTGCAAATAAAACAATACACACACTCAATCACACTCTCAACAGATCAGTGTGTAATGACAAAGACACAACCGAGAATCACTACTGGATTTAATGTGGAAATTAAATTCTAATTTTGGCTAAACAAACCTCGATAAATTGAAGTTTTCACTCATTACAGTCACATCAAGAAGCAGTGCTTATTTTTCATGATATACGGATAGAAAAGATGTAACAGTGATCACTTACCTTCTGTGGAATCTGTGCCAGTGCAGAGGCGATCATATTGCTTGTCTCTTTAGGCATTTTGTCTATCATAGACCCCAGACTGAAGACCACAATCCCATCATCCCCTGAGCTCTGTACAAACTCCTCCATGTCCTACACAGAAAAAAGACCTCAACGTATTGTGAGAAATGTGAACAGTAAGTTAACTGAACTGAATCCATTCAGACTGGTCACGGAGTCATCTTTTGACTCACTCAACTGCAAGTTATCAGTATTTTCAGCGTAAATAATGAATTTGTAGTCAAGTTTTATGAAAATCAAATCTCCTGAGTTCTTATTAACAGCAAATGAGGTATAATGTTAAAAAGACAGACGCACCTTGGGTAATGGTTTGGCAGGGGTGCAGTGAAGCCCTCCAACATACTTGAAGTTGGGCAGGAATGGCCGGGGAAACTCAAAATCCCAGTAGTTTCTGATTAACCAGATATCAGCTTTACCCATCATCTCACAATAGGAAGTGGGCCGTCCTGGAAAGAGGAATGCTTGACACCTTTACACAAATGTTATTTTTGCATAGTATTTTAGACATGCTTAACAAACACATCTTGCACCTGAAGTGCATAGGAATCACAGCTACCATTTGAGTAAAGTATAGCATCATGACAAAACTTTAGACTATATGGAAATGTGTCCCTTACATTCTGTACAGTGTTTGACTGCACTCTTTCCAGAACTTTCCTTTAACTCACCTAAATATTCAATGTAATAGTTGTCAATCTTTTTTGCAAGCAATAATGGAAAAAGCATCTAAGCAGAAAAGCATATTGATGATTCGCTCTGTAAAGCTCATCTTGTCCGTGAGTTAACTCATGACTCCATGACTCAACATATACTGCTTGGTATAATTATTAACTTATAATAATAATTTAACTATAAAAACTAATTTAAGCCCTTCACTGGTGACTATCCTGAGCTGTGACTCCAAAGACAGCACTTTGGGACTAATATAAGTCCTTTTTACACAAAGAAATGAGAAAATTTAATCAATTATTTTTTGCAGATGAGAGATTGCTTTTACATTTATTCATTTCTAATCCATATGAGTATTTTATGTGGGGTGGAATACATTTTCCCATGGAACAAATGAAATTGTTACAAAAACATCAAACTTTCTCTGCGTAAACAAGCACTGGTTTACTTTCATTTGAAGTGCCTAACAACAATTGACAACAAAATTGTCTGGTGCATTTGAGTTTGATTATGCAACAAATGCTGTTGATACAGATTGAAGAATTAGTGCTGTCAAAAATGAAAATTCTGTGATTAAATACCATAAAAGAAGTCTTGTGTGAGAAACAAGACAGAAATGCAAGTCACTGAATTTTCTTTACACTCCAGTGAGCTGTTAACTTGAGAATGAGATGAGCGGATTTTGAGAGCCAGATCATTCCGACCCGGAATATAGTGCACATGAAATATGGACTATTTTATGGAGCTTTTTTTGTCCTCAATGGAACTTGATAGATACATTTTCTTTGTATGAGTGAAGAGCCTTCAAAATTATCCTTTTGTATTTCATTGAAAAAAATAACAGCATATGGGTTTGTAACTACATTAGGTGAGTAAACAGAATTTTCATTTGTGTGTGAACTAGTATTGAATTCAGAACATTGCTTTAACTCACCAAAATATTCAGTGTAATAATTGTCCATTCTTTTCCACACCAAAATGGCAAAGGCATTTTGAGAAAGGTAAAACAGCATGTTGATGATTCGTTCTGTAAAGCTCATCTTGTCTGTGAGTTTAATCATGCCTGCAGGAACAAATGATGGTGGAGATGGTATCTGACCACACATACGCTCTACATTGTGAGCAATGGAGAACTGGAAAGTATAAACCAAAGGAACGTTCAGCTCTTCAGCCATAATATTGCTGCACGGGAAGTGTGGATCTGACAGAACAACATCAAACTTTCCATTACGCAATTTGTCCATCAACTCTGGCCATTTCAGAATACCGTCACAGTATGAAAAAGCCATATCCTGATGTTTGGAAGCAAACTCGTAGAATTTAATCTGAATCTGCAGTAAGTTTAACTGATCAATCTCATACACTGAGAAATGTAGAAGTTCATTAAGGAAGTCTTGCATGTCCTGTGTGGTCATGGACACACTGAAATGCTGGTAGGAGAAACGATCCGATTCTTTGGTATCCATGAAGGGAGAGGGATTCGGCACCAGCACTGTGACATTGTGTCCCTTGTCAATCAACATTTCCAAAATGATCTTCAGATTGATCCAGTGACTGCCTCTAGTAGGCCAAACTAAAATATTCTCACATTTTCCAGGACCAAACACAGCAAGTAGATAAAGAACGCAGATCATGAGTCTCATGATTACTAGTAACTGAGTGTGTCATCACTTAGTGTCCTTCAACTATATACCAAAAGGTATAATTATTTACCAAGTTAAACCAATAAGTGCCAAAGTGACAAGGTTTGTATAAATCATTAAACTGCTTTGGTAAAAGGTACACCATTATTGTCCAGACATCCCAGTTTCACAAACTTTTTCCCCTTTTTGTTTAAAATTAAGTATCGTCAATGGCCATCTATGGTGTCACCTGCATTCTGTAGTTGATTTGCTGATGCTTTCATTGTAGGATATATTTAAGCCATAAGAGAATTCTTTGAAACATTTTTAAATCTTACCGACCTCAAACTTTTGAGGTAATGTTTATACAGTACTAAGCAAAAGTTTTAATAATTTGTTACATTTATATAGCGCTTTTCTGGGTACTCAAAGCGCTTTACATAGAGTGGGGCCATCTCCTCAACCACCACCAATATACAGCATCCACCTGGATGATGCGACGGCAGCCGTATTGCACCAGAACACCCACCACACACCAGCTTATTGGTGGAGAGGAGAAGGAGTGAAGAAGCCAATCAGTATATGGGGATGATTAGGAGGCCATGATGGACAGAGGCCAATGGGCGAATTTGGCCAGGATGCCGGGGTTACACTCCTACTCTTTTTCGAAGACATCCTGGTATTTTTAATGACCACAGAGAGTCAGGACCTCGGTTTAACGTCTCATCGTTTTTTGACAGTATAGTGTCCCCATCACTATACTGGAGTGTTAGGACCCACACAGACCGCAGGGTGAGCAGGTAGTGCTGGCCTCACTAACACCTCTTCCAGCAGCAACATAGTTTTTCCAGGAGGTCTCCCATCCAGGTACAGGGCCAGGCTCAACCCTGGTTAGCTTCACTGGGCAACCAGTCTTGGGCTACAGGGTGATATGGCTGCAGAGGCTTAGGAATGTTAGAAAAATTGTTTAAATACTGATATTTTTAATTTCGCTTTAGTGTATAGGGAGGAAATATCAGTTAAACATGTTGAAATATCTTGACCTTTTTGCAACAGTTCTTATGGATTTAGTCTATCTCGGTTTTTCTGTTTCTTAATATAATCACAGACAGATTGATAATGGTGAGATCAAATCTCTGACTCTGTGCATACAAAAGTCTCACTGGAATTCATTGGAAAACAAATGTTGGAAACATAAACTGAGATTTGCTACTGGCAAACTAAAGCAAAAGATAAAATAACATTTGTGAATAATCTAGCGTGCAAAAGATGCACAGGTCTGTAAAACTGTGACTGTATCAGTCAAAATCAATCACCCTTTTTTGCTTTTTCTCTTTGATCTGAAACAGCAACGCATTATGAAGAATTTGCACATTTTAAAGAAGACGTAGAGGACTACAGTCAGGATAGCGATGAGAAAAGCGAACACATCCAGACAGTGGTACTGGTACCAGGTAAGGTTGTGGGCCACGACACGCAGGTGTTTAGCGTCTTTATTGCGCATGACGAACTCAATCCAGAACACAGACTCATCAAAAGGCTTCATTGGGAGGGGTGTTACATTTGTAAGAAACAAATCCATCATTAAGACATATATAACTTCAAATCCCAGCTTCCAGCTAAAATGTGCGTGGGTAATATGTGGGTGGATTTTGATGTGAGAAGACAACGTTATTTAGAGGAGGTGTTATTATGGATTATGGACTTGTATTTTAGCTGGAAGCAGTGGTTTGAATTTTAAATGCCTTAACAATGGATTTGTTTCTTACAAATACACAGCTTTCCATTTCACAAGATGTTAAAGGGATACTCCACCCCAAAATGAAACTGCACTCCACTGCACGCAAAATGTCGCGGCTGACATGGAAGAGTGTACGCATTTTGCGTGCAGCAATACTCTCCAAAATGGTGCTCCGGTGACGTTACGCTGCCAAATTGTTGAATAAAGTTGTTATTTTTGTTTTATTTTCATACAAAAAGAATTCTCGTCGCTTCATAACGTTATGGTTGAACCACTGATGGCAGATGGACTATTCTGACAATGTCTTTCATACTTTTCTGGACCTTGACAGTATAATTTACTTGGCAGTCAATGGGACAGTCACAAGCCTCCCGGTTTTCATCTAAAATGTCTTAAATTGTGTTCCGAAGATGAACAAATGATGTGATTAATGACAAAATTTTAATTTTGGGGTGGAGTAACCCTTTAATTAATGGACTGGAGTCGTGTGGAATACTTGTGGATTATTGTGAAGTTTTTAATCACCTGTTTGGACTTACATTCTGACGGCACCCATTCACTGCAGAGGATCCATTGGTGAGCAAGTGATGAAATGCAAAAATTCTCCAAATATGTTCTGATGAAGAAACTAATTCACCTGCATTTTGGTTGGCCTGAGGGTGAGTGCATGTTCAGCAAATTTTCATTTTTTTTTAGGTGAACTATTCCTTGTGTTAATTGGCATCTTAAATGTGACATTTCAATACAAGACAGAAATATCAGAGGGAATCATTCAGATAACTGTCACATTTCCTACTGTTAGTAAGCTGTTTCGACCTGGTAAGTGGGCACCCAGTTTCCGCCAATGGAAACAAACAGATTAACTGACTGTAAATGATTACTAGATATTTGGGAATTATTTTTGGGATTAAGTTTGTTATGACTACCTGTCAGGTGTACTACTGCTTTTTGGCTTTTCCTGGTTTAATGATTCAAAGCATGTGTCTCGTAAATTTCCTATCTTGTGATTTTTTTTTTTTTTTTTTTAACAGAAAAAGGGTAAGATTATTTAAAGGACAGACTAACCTTGGATAATGGCTTGGCAGGGGTGCAGTGAAGCCCTTCAACGTATTTGAAGCCGTGGAAACTCAAAATCCCAGTACATTCTGATTAACCAGATATCAGCATTACCCATCATCTCACAATAGGAAGTGGGCTGTCCTGGAATGAAAGATGATTTTAAACAACTTTGCAGTTTTTATTGGTAGTATTTTTTTCCCTAGAGTATTTAACTCACCAAAATATTCAGTGTAATAGTTGTTGATTTTTTTTCACAGAATAATAGCCAAAGCATTTTGAGAAAGGTAGAAGAGCATATTTTTGATTCGCTCTGTAAAGCTCATCTTGTCTGTGAGTTTACTCATGGCTCCAGGAACAAATGATGGTGGAAATGGTATCTGACCACACATCCGCTCTAAAGTGTTAGCAATAGAGAAACGCAACGTGTAAACTAAGGGAATGTTCAGCTTTTCTGCTAATACATCACTGCATGGGAAGATTGGATCGGACAGCATGACATCAAACTTCAGAGTACCATCACAGAGTGCAAAACCCATATCTATATCTTTGGAGAAAAACTGGTAGTATTTGGTTTAAATTTGCAGTAAGTTTAACTGATCGGTCTCATACACTAAGAAATAAACAAATTCCTCAATGAAGTCTCTCATCTCCTGTTCATCCATGGACATGTTAAAGGGCTGGTAGCAGAAGCGATCCGATTCTTTAGCTTTCATATAAAGAGAGATATCTGGCACCAGCACTGTGACATTGTGATAGGCCACTCCCTCGAATGCAAAGCTCAAGAATGGTCTGTAATGGGGGGGCTGTCTGGATATGAAAGTTAGCGTCTTTCAGATCTCCTGACAGAAACCAGTCCTCGGGACATACTTGCGTAAAGATCTGTTTCAAATTTAGCATTTTGAACGGTTATCTCATAAGCGAGCGGTTCAGATGCCCGAGATCGAGAATTGGTCTGAGCCCTCCATCTTTCTTGGGAACGAGGCAGTAACGGCTGTAAAAGCCTAACACGATGTCCCGTGCCGAAGTTTGAATAATACCTCTAAAGTGAGGTGGCCTGCAAGCGAACTGAATCGTGTAGCCTCATTCTATGGTTTTTAGAACCCAACTTGACACAACTGGGATAGCTTTTCAAGCCTGAAACTGGATGGCAAGTGGTCTGAGTCTTTTGAGTGGCAGTTCGTCAGAACCAAACAGCCCTTTAGGAGAGAGTCTAGGAAGGAGACTTTGTCAGTGTCCCTGATCTCGGTTAAGTTCAGCCAAAGGTGGTGCTCCAGCAGCTCCAAATTGGCCATGGTCTTGCCGATCACCTGCGCAGTGGCCTTATTAGCATGCAGAGCAAAGTCAGCTGCTTTGCGCAACTCTCTGAAGGCGTCAGAACTCTGGCCGGACTCGTCCATGGTGCGGAGAAGCTTGACCTGGAACACTTGAAGCACCGCCATCATGTGCAGTGCTGAGCCAGCTGCTGAATAAGCCCTGTTTGCTAGGGCTGAGATAGTCCTGCAGGGCTTACACCATGTCTTAACAACACGCGACGTGACAAGATTCCAGTGACAAGCAATTTGTCTGTCCACACTAGACACGACAGCGTGACACAACAAAATCAATCAAATATCACAGACCATTAGAAGCGTGAGTGGGTGGGCTCTCTCTGGAAGCGCAGTGCACTCGCAATGAAATGGATAAGTTTATGATCTAATTCATAAATATTAAACTTTTTTAACATCATTAAATGCACATACTGAGTGACTGATACCATCTTTGTTATGGAATAACAAATGTCTCGTAATATGATATTCAAACTCACATTAGACACTTTCAGCACTGAATAAAGCACATAATCAGTACCTGAGATCATCATTGTCATCGTTTGAATGTTGTTGCTCTAGATGCGATGTCACGGAAATAGAAACCGTTTCTAAATTAGAAATTTTGCATGTAGCTGTTGTGGCTAGTTAGGCCAGAAACTCAGATTAACATAGAAAAGATACCTTTAATCGCGTGTCGCAGCATCACGTCACATGTAGTTAGGACACAGTGTTAAATGGATGCACTGCATGGGCTCTTAACACCAGGGCAGATGGAGGGCACAGATGCGCAGCTACTGCCTCTTCCAGAGGGGGGAGCTTGCTATAACCTCGTTCTTCACCACCGTTAACAATGGTGAGAGAGGCAGAAGTGGAAGGATTAACACGCGCCAAGTAGGGGCGTCATGTCCTGGTGAGTTCTTAGTGAAATGTTGGCGGGAATGGGTGGGCCGTTGGCGGCAGTAATGTTGATGGCATCCCTTCAGGTACCACTTGTCAAGGAAGCCGCGTATGGGCTCTTCCAGAGCCAACCAAGCCAGGCCAAGATCCTCCACAGCCTTAGTCAGTACATGGATCAGCTCTCTGTCTTTGCTGGGCCGTGTTGTCTGCGTCAGAGGTGGGGTTTTGGGATCTTTGACAGAACATGCCCACTCTTCAGCATCCGAAGCCATCAATGACATGAGATGCAGCAAATGACATCAAGCCACTTGCAGCTGACAAGAGGCATTGATCCACACGTGTGAAGGACACAGGTGAATTGAGTGGTTGAGGGGAGAAAGAACTACATGGTGTCAGAGCCCCACTGCTCTGCTGTTTCTTTCTCTTAGGAGAGAAAGGAAATGGGAGACCAGAGCAGGTACTAAGGCGAGACTGATGCTCTCGCAGTGAGAGCATGACATCTCAGTGAGCACAGCCTCTGCGTGGGCGCTGCACAGACAGACGACTCTCCCTGGGCCTGTCTGCAGCCACACTAGCGGCACATTTGCAAAATCATTGCTGGATAAATTAGCTCTTAGATGCCGGTTGGATTCAAGGGAAGGCTTCTGGCTGAGCAGAGATTCTTCTTCGGCTTCTTGCTTACAGGGTCAGCGAGGAAATGATCTTCGTCACTGATGGAGAAAAATTCTGATGAAATTACACGCAGAGCCGACTTACATAGCAGTTGGCTCCACACCTTTTGGTGGGTTGAAGCGAAATTGGTTCGTGCAGCAACACAAATGTGATCAAATCAGGCTTCAGTATCAGAGTAAACGGGAGTTTCCCCATAGCGTGATTAACGCAATGGGAGTGACCATTCGAAAGGGAAGTTTAAGTTCTCATTAGAGTTTCTGCATATTCATCATCATTTTGCACAACGATAGGCTACAAGTGAGGTCCAATGAAGTTTATCTACCATTTTCTCCTTATATGGTGTTGCACCTCCACCCACTTTGAAAGCAAATGGAAAGAAATCAAATGTGACAAGTCCACTTATTGTGAATATGGGTTTTTTTCATCAAGTTGCTTATAGATTTGGGTAGTTGCAGATTGCTGTTTTGGGGCTTATTTCCAGAATACAGTTGTGTATTTTGGCCTATTAGTGGTTGGCACCCATACTAGACATATAACCATTGAAGTTATTTGTGTGGGATGACGTTTCTCTGTCTTTAAATGCCATGGCAGTCGCTGCTGTTTGAGTGAGTGCTGTCAAAAGTAAGCATTCTTCCCTTTTCCACCTAAATGGTGTTGTTATTCATGCCAGAGCTGGAAGCGCTTAAATACTGTTACTAAACCCAAAAACTGACTGTAATTTCATGTTTAGGAGTCTTTTTTAGTGTTTATAGTAATCTGTTCCAGCATATTTATACAATTACAAGCTCCTTTGATGCAACAGTTAGAAATTTCTTAATTATAAATTTATACCTTTATTATTATTTTATTTACAAAATTTTATATTTGTAAATAATAGGCTATCTTATATAGATAGCACAGGAAAATAAAATGTCTGTAGTTTACTTGAGGACAATGCAAACATTTTTAATTCAATGCATTTATGCAGTGCATCTAGGTTGTGTGGATTATAGTGATGTTTTTTCAGCTGTTTGGACTCTCATTCTGATGGCACCTATTCCCTGCAGAGGATCCATTAGTAAACAAGTGACAAGTGGTAAACATTTTTCAAATTCTGTTCCAATGATGACACAACCTCATCTAGGTCTTGGATGGTCCTCATCCTGACTTTATTGAATAAGGACAGACAGTTTGCACTCAATGTCTTTGCTAATATATAAATATTTTTAGACATATGTCTTCAAAATCCAAAACGCTGTTGCTGCTTTACATCTGGGCATCAAATGTATAATTGTTCATATAACAGATATTGTATTCCAAAGCGTATATGAAAATGATACAAGCATAAGTATATATAATCCAGTGGAGAAAACAGTACAAACAGGTAAAAATTGGTAGTCTTTTTTTTTTAAATTTATGTTTTTACAAGGATCCTTCAAGTGTTTTTGCACTAAATGCCATACAGTCTCAGAAATGCCACTGGTTTGAGTTGACATCAGCTTTATGCATCATCTAACAGGACATTCCACTAATCTTAGCCCTTCACTGTTGACTATTTTATGAGGGGTTAGGATGTAGGATACAATATCCAATGAAACACAAATGCAATTGTTAAAAAAAAGCTATTTAATTTGTCCTTTTTTACTTTCATTATAAGTGCCTAACAGCAATTTACAAAATAATTTTTTGGTGTATTTGATATTATGCAACAAATGCTGTAGATACAGATTCCATGTCTTCTGAAGTGTGTGAGCAATAGACATGCAAGTCACTTATAAACTTTCTCCCCAGTGAGCTGTTAACTTGAGAATGGGATTATTGCTGAGCTGAATTTGAGAACCAGATCATTCTACTTTTACAACTACTTTTATGAAGCTTTTTGTCCTCATTGAAGCTTGACAAACTTTCATTATATGCATTAAGATCCTCCAAAACTATGCATTTGGGTTCCATTGAAAAAAATAACAGCATATAAGTTTGTAACTACATGAGGTAAGTAAACAATTTTCATTTTTGTGTGAACTAACTCAGTATTGAATTCAGAACATTGCTTTAACGCACCAAAACATTCAGTGTAATAGGTGTCCATTCTTTTAAACACCAAAATGGAAAAAGCATCTTGAGAAAGGTAGAAGAGCATATTGATTTGTTCTGTAACGCTCATTTTGTCAGTAAGTTTACTCATAGATCCAAGAACAAATGCTGGTGGAGCTGATATCTGACCACAGAGATGCTCTATAGCATTTGCAATGGAGAATCGTAACGTATAAACCAAGGGAACCCTCAGCTCTTCAGCCACAATTTTGCTGCACGGGGAAGATCGGATCTGACAGAACAGCGTCAAACTTTGTCCATCAACTCTGGCGATTTCAGAATGCTGTCACAATTTGATATAGACACATCCTGATGTTTGGAAGCAAGCTCACAGTATTTAATTTTAATCTGCAGTAAGTTTAACTGATCAGTCTCATACACTGAGAAATATATAAGTTCATTAAGGAAGTCTTGCATGTCCTGTGTGATCATGGACAAACTGAAGTGCTGGTCGGAGAAACTATCCGATTCTTTGGTATCCATTAAGGGAGAACGATTCGGCACCAGCCAAACTAAAATATTCCTAAACAAAATAGTTACATTTACATTGTCATTTTGCAGACGCTTTTATCCAAAGTGACTTACAAATGAGGACAATAGAAGCAATCAAAACCAACAAAAGAGCAACAACATGCAAGTGCTATGACAAGTCTCGGTTAGCCTAACGCAGTACACGTAGCAGTACACATTTTTTTTTTTAGGAAAACAAGATGATCAAATATATATATAAAAAAAAAAACCTAGTGTTGTTTTTTTTATTTTATTTTTTTAAAGAAACAAGTAGATAGAATAGAAAAAAGAAAGCTAGTGTTAGTTTTTCAAGAAAAGCTAGCAGTTAGAGAATAAATATGCAATTGATAGAGAGTCAAATATGTGTAGTTTTTTCTTTAATAAAAAGACAGATAGATCAATTAGAATTAGAATAGAGAGAACTAGAGTTAGAGGGTCAAATAAAGATGGAAGAGATGTGTTTTTAGCCATTTCTTGAAGATGGCTAAGGATTCAGCTGCTCGGATTGAGTTGGGCAGGTCATTCCACCAGGTGGGAACAGTTAATGAAAAAGTCAGTGAAAGAGATTTTGTGTCTCTTTGGGATGGCACAATAATGCATCATTTACTTGCAGAATGCAAGCTTCTAGAGGGCGCATAGATCTGAAGTACTGTATTTAGGTAAAGGGGTGCAGAGCCAGAAGTGGTTTTGTAGGCAAACATTAATGCCTTGAATTTTACGCAAGCAGCTATTGGTAGCCAGTGCAAATTGATGAACAGAGGTGTGACGTGCGCTCTTTTCAGCTCATTAAAGATTAATCTTGCAGCAGCATTTTGGATTAATTGTAGAGGTTTCATGGAATTGGCTGGAAGACCTGCCAAGAGAGCATTGCAATAGTCCAGTCTGGACAGAACAAGAGCTTGAACAAGGAGTCGTGTTGCATGTTCCGAAAGAAAGGGCCTGATCTTCCTAATATTGTATAAATCAAATCTGCAGGACCAGGCAGTTTTAGCAATGTGGTCTGAGAAATTCAGCTTATCATCAATCACAACTCCAAGGTTTCTGGCTGTTTTTGAAGGAGTTATGGTTGATGAGCCTAACTGGAAGGTGAAATTGTGATGAAGTGATGGGTTTGCTGAAACTACAAGCAGTTCTGTCTTAGCTAGGTTGAGTTGAAGGTGATGGTCCTTCATCCAGCAAGAAATGTCTGTTATACATGCTGAGATGCGAGCAGTTATCGTCGGATCATCAGGATGGAATGAGAGGTAGAGCTGAGTGTCATCAGCATAGGAGTGATATGAAAAGCCATGTTTCTGAATGACAGAACCTAGTGATGCCATGTAGACAGAGAAGTGGTCCAAGAACTGAGCCCTGAGGCACCCCAGTAGCTAGATGTTGCGACTTGGATACCTCACCTCTCCAAGATATCTTGAAGGATCTATCTGAGAAGTAAGACTCAAACCACTGGAGTGCGGTTCCTGAGATGCCCTTTCTCAATAGGGTTGACAGGAGGATCTGGTGGTTGACCGTATCAAAAGCAGCGGACAGATCCAGCAAGATAAGTAATGAAGACTTGGAAGCGAGTGTATGTTTGCTGATAAGATGTGTTTGACAGTTTGTGGTGTGGAGAATTGTGCAGTGAGGTTTGTAATTTTATTACTGAAGAATGTGGCAAAGTCGTCAGCTATTAGAGTTGATGAAGGAGGGGGAGGAGGAGGAAAAAGGAGGGAGGAAAATGTTTTAAAGAGCATGCGAGAGTTAGGCGAACTGTTAATTTTGTCATGATAGTATGTCCTTTTAGCAGTGGAGACATTAGCAGATAAGTCAGAGAGGAGTGATCGATATAAATTAAGGTCAGTAGGATTTTGTGATTTACGCCATACCCTTTCTGCAGCCCTGAGCTTAGAACAATGTTCGTGGAGAACGTCAGATAGCCAAGGGGCAGAAGGGGTGGTACGGGCTGGCCTGGAAGATAAGGGGCAGAAAGTATCTAAACAAGATGTCAGAGTAGAACAGAAAGTATCAGTACAGCACTGTTAGCATCAAGAGATGATAACTGCTTGGGGGAGGAAGCGAAGATGAAACCATAGCAGATAGCCGGGAGGGTGAGAGTGAGCATAAGTTACATCGAACAGTGACAGGGAGGGGTATATGTTGTGTCAGGAATCATGTTGAAGTTAAGAGTGAAGAGGAAGTGATCCGAGGTGTGCAGTGAAGTAACCAGCACATGATCAGTGGAGCAGTGTCGTGTGAAAATAAGGTCCAGCTGGTTGCCTGATTTGTGAGTAGTTAGTCGTTAGTAGTAGTCTCTTGAGATCAAAAGAGGCAAGTAGAGTGTGGAAGTCTGCAGCCTGAGGTTTATCTTGGTGGATGTTGAAGTCTCCAAGTATAACTATGGGAGTTCCATCCTCAGGAAAGGTTAAGAGCAACACATCTAATTCTTCCACAAAGTTACTTTGTGGTCCTGGAGGTCGATAAACAACTACAAAATTGATTTTTAGAGGATAGGTAATAGTAACCGAATGTGATTCAAAGGAGCTGTTGATACTCAGAGATGGTAAAGGAGTGCATTTCCAATTAATAGAGATGAGCAGACCAGTACCTCCACCTCTTCCAGTCAAACGGGGGGTGTGGGAAAAGGAGAAATTATTGGAGTGCTGCAGGTGTAGCATTGTCCTCTGGTTTGATCCAGTTCTCTGTCAGGGCCATGAGGTTTAGCGTTGAATGACTAATAATGGAAGAAATGAAACCAGCTTTGTTGACAGCAGACTGACAATTTCAGAGACCAATAGAAAAAGAAAGTAGTGTATTAGCAGACATAGGCAAAGTGCGCATGTTGTTAGGATTGCACTGCCTACAGTGTGTGAGGCGTGGTTTGCGAGTGGTAGTGATAGTAGTGATCTGAAAACACATAGTAAGAATTGGTTATATAAACTAAAACAGAAGTGAAACAAGTAGTAGGAAAGAGGATAAGTAAAAAGCGATATTTATAACCCTTGCAGGTGTCCCTGCCCGGTGGAGTCGCATGGTATAGTCTATGGTCTTTACACTCTTCAGTCTTCACACGACGGCTGGCGCGGTATAATAACCTTTTTTATACCCGTCTAGTTAAATCATTAAACTGCTCAGAGATACACACATTAGGGCAATATGGTCCAGATGTCCTGGTTTGACTTTTTTTTCCCCTTTTTCTTTAAAATTAAGTATCCTCAATGGCCTGCCATGGTGTCATCTGGATTCTGTAGTTGATTTGCTGATGTTTTTATTGCACTTCTTTCAAAAACATTAAACAATCTTACCTTTTTAGCAACCTTGGTTTAAATACAGTTATACTTTGTTTTAGTGTGCCGGTAGGAAATATCAATTGGACACGCTGAAATATCTTGAACTTTTTGCAGCAGTTCTTATGAATTTAATCTGTCTCAGTTTTTCTGTCTCTTAATGTAATCCCAGACAGACTTGATCATGGTGAGATCAGATCTTTGTGTGGACTGTCTGTCGTCAGATGCCTTGTGCATTCAAAAATCTTGCTGGATTATTTCAATTTACTGCAAAACAATTGTTTGGAAACGTGAATTAATATTTCCAACTGGCAGACTAAAGCAAAAGATAGAAACAACATTTGTGAAGAATCTAGCGTGCCCAAGATGTACAGTACTATATATGAACGGTATCAATCCTTGTATGAGACAGAAAAGCAATCACTCTTTTTTGGATTTATGCCTTGATCTAAAACAGCAACGCATTATGAAGAATTTGCACATTTTAAAGCAGACGTAGAGGACTACAGTCAGGATAGTGATGAGAAAAGCGAACACATCCAGACAGTGGTACTGGTACCAGGTAAGGTTGTGGGCCTCGACACGCAGGTGTTTAGCGCCTTTATTGCGTACGACAAACTCAATCCAGAACACAGCCTCATCCAATGGCTTTACTGGTCTGTCATGATGAATCCTGGACAAACGCATAGCATTCTCTTTATACCTGTGGAGATGAAGATAAATACATTTATATGTCTGTGTATACATTGCTGTTCATCTATTTATTGTGTTTGCATTGAATATTAATGAGAAAGACAGCACAGAGCCTTCAAAATATCTACACTAAAGCCTTGTCATAGTTGTACAATGAAAGTCAGCTCACAAGGGACCATTGATGACAGCATTGAGCCCATCCACCAGGTCTTGAATCTGCATACTGTTGAAGTCCATGATAACAGCAGCACCCTTGGCCTTCATATGAAACAAATTATCAGGCTGGTCACCAAACAAGGGGATCCCGACCATTGGAACTCCATGATAAATGGCCTCATATATGCCATTAGTGCCTCCATGAGTGATGAATGCTCTGGTTTTAGGGTGACCTGAATCAGGAAAGAAAACATGGATAGAGAAGATTATGTTGTTTAGCAAAAGGTAACCAGTAGGGGGCTATATAGTTTCATTTAAAAATGCCTGTACCGTTAACCTAAATGTAGTATAATTCAGTTAGCTATCTATAAATGCCAGTTTATAGCTCTTGAAAAACGTAGCTTTTTTCTAAATACACAATCACAATTTTTAATACAAACCCAATAAATCATTCTGAGGGATCCACTTATAAATTCTGGTGTTTTCACCAAGAGTATCTGGCTTCTCTCCACCATATCGCCACAAAACCTGCAAGCAAAACAAAAACCATTTATACAACCACATTAACAACTGTTAAGTGTAGACTGAACAAGAGATTAAAGAGAACCACTAGCTGACCTACAAGGACTGAAAGCTTCTACTTTTTCCTATTATAATGAAATTATCAAGAAGCAGATTTGATAAAATATGTAAAGAATAGAAGAATGTGAGAATGGTAAATAACCTTCTGTGGAATCTGTGCCAGTGCAGAGGCGATCATATTGCTTCTGTCTTTGGTCATGTTGTTTACCAAGGACCCCAGAGTGAAGACCACAATTCCATCATCCCCTGAGCTCTGCACAAACTCCTCCATGTCCTACACAGAAAAAATGGTGGTCAATAGCTTCTCTTTTTGCTGCAATAATTTAAATACCAAGTACTACCTGGGTTAGTATTGTGTATGAATGCTCAAAAATAAAATGAACATTCATGCATTTACTATAATCTAGAGAAAAAGTTTATCAGTTATTAGTTATCCATCTAGTTACTGAATGTTATCATTCCCACCATTCTCAACTTTAATGACCCTAGGGTACTAGGCTAACTCTTTATTGTCTCTGAGAACAAAGGTACATTTTTCATGGCATAGATGTGAAAGGTTAACTTGGTGAACTTTTCGCTGAATCATCCTCTTCAAGTTTAATGGCATAGTGCAACCAAAAATGAAAATATGCTAAAAATGTACTCACCCTCACTCCATCCAAGATGTGTTTGTTTCTTCAACTTGAACAGATTTGGAGAAATTTTGCATTGTCACTTTTTATCTGGGGGGTGCTGGGGGCGGGGCTTGATGTTGCAGGGCAGGGGCATGGGGATTTTTGACAAAATCCTAATATTAAACAGCCCAAACTCTTATTGTGGTATGCGAACCAATATATATTTGTGCTTTTGTGATTTTAGTTCAAAAATTTTTTCATTAATATTTCTATTATTTAAAGGGATTTTACTAAATATTAACATCGCTGATACGCAAAAGTTTTAGAGAGTCTAAAAACAGCTGATAAAAGCATCACAATGACCCACAAGTAATCCACACCACTCTAGTCCATCAATCAGCATCTTGTGATGTGAAAAGCTGCAAGTTTGTAAGAAACAAATCCATCATTTAAATGTATTTAACTTCAAATTGTTGCTTCAGGCTAAAACAGGTGTCCATAATATTGCTTTCTCATCTGAATTAAGGATACAAATACGCACAGATCAAGCACCGTTTACATGCAAAAATAGTACAAAATAGTTCTAAACAAATATGTGAGTGGATTTTGATGGGAAAGTACAACGTTATATAGAGGAAGCATTATCATGGACTTGTATTTCAGCTGGAAGCACATTACAAGATGTTACTGGGGCCCGTTCTTCGTATGTCGCTTATTACATCTGAGATGATTTAAAAGATTCCAGATCTTATAATCCTGATAACTGATCTCTGGATAATTTGGTTCTTCAAACGAATTTGGAGATTTGATTAAAATATCTGGATTAAGCTGTGTAAGATTACGGCGCGTTCTCGTGTTCCCTGAAAAAGGCAGATGTATCAATACTCGAAACCACGATCAGCAATGCAGCGATTGGCTGGTGGCAAGACAGCAACGTAATAACATCATATAATTTGAAAAGACACCTGACGAAAAACTTGGCATTTCTGGACCTTTATAAGGAAACAGCCAAACGAACAAAACTACATAAATGTTATAATAGATAAATGAAATGTGCACTGTTTTTATTTTTTGCATGATTCCCAATTATTTATAATCACAATTTCTAGTATTTGTACAGGCTTTACATTTTCATTTTACTATTGTAATTAGCAATCCATTTAATTTTATCTTTGAAACAGATTTGTTACGTGAAAGCATTAATTAAAGTTGCTTAAGGGTCAAGATCAAGTTATCTGCATCTCCTGCACTCCATGAAGCGACTCCCATAATAGCTGTCACCACTCAAATAAATTAAAATAAAGACTCCAATATAATTATAAAGTAATTATTTTATCATGAATAAATATTTCACTGAGTAAAACTGACTGTCTAGCCTATAGTATTATAGACTACACAACATTATTATATTATTTTTTAATTAATATTATTTAAAATTAAAATAATTTTAATTTTAAATAATTTTTAATTATTGTTAAAAATTAAAATCCCTGGATCAGAAGGATATTCTTTTAATAAAGTAGCAGTGGCTGGGACAGATTTGAAGTATCAATTCTGCTTAAAAAGATGTGATCTAATCCTGTTTACATGAAATAAGCCTGCTCCCGAGCAGGTTTAAGTTTACGGACATGTTGCTATGATAGCAACTCCAGGATGAGCTTTGAAGAACCAACCAATCCAAGATCAAGCCAAATCGTCAACAATCAAATCCAGCTAACTGAGTTAGCGACGCATGAAGAACAGTCCCCTGGAGTGGTGTGGAATACTTGTGGGTTATAGTGATGTTTTTATCAGATGTTTGGACTCTCATTCTGACGGCACCCATTCACTGCAGAGGATCCATTGGTGAGCAAGTGATGCAATGCTAAATTTCTCCGTATCTGTTCTGATGAAGAACCTAATTCACCTGCATTTTGGATGACCTGAGGGTGAGTACATGTTAAGCAAATTTTCATTTTTGGGTGAACTATTCCTTTAATGTCCTTTATTAATTGGCTTCCTAATTGTGACATTGCAGTACAAGACAGAAATATCAGAGGGAATCATTCAGATAATTGTCACATTTCCTACTGTTAGTAAGCTGTTTCGACCTGGTAAGTGGGTACCCAGCTTCCGCCAATGGAAATAAACAGACTTGACTGTAAACGATTACTAGATATTAGGGAATTATTTTTGGGATTAAGTTTGTTATGACTCTCTGTTGGGTTTACTATTGCTTTTTGGCTTTTCCAGGTTTAATGACACAAAGCATGTGTCTCATGAATTTTATATCTTGTGCTGGTTTATTTTACAGAAAAAGGGGAAGACTATTAAAAAGACAGACGCACCTTGGGTAATGGCTTGGCAGGGGTGCAGTGAAGGCCTCCAACGTATTTGAAGTTGGGCAGGAATGGCCGGGGAAACTCAAAATCCCAGTAGGTTCTGATTAACCAGATATCAGCTTTACCCATCATCTCACAAAAGGAAGTGTGTTGTCCTGGAATGAAAGATGATTTTAAACAACAAAATTGTGGTTTTTAGGTGTAAATAACCCCACCCCCTCCCTCCCCTCCCCAGAGTATTTAACTCACCAAAATATTCAGTGTAATAGTTGTCGATTTTATTCCACAGACTAATGGCCAAAGCATCTTGAGAAAGGTAGAAGAGCATATTTTTGATTCGCTCTGTAAAGCTCATCTTGTCTGTGAGTTTACTCATGGCTCCAGGAACAAATGATGGTGGAGCTGGTATCTGGCCACACATCCGCTCTAAAGTGTTAGCAATAGAGAAACGCAATGTGTAAACTAAGGGAATGTTCAGCTTTTCTGCTAATGCTTCGCTGCATGGATAGATCGGATCTGACAGCATGACATCAAACTTCCCACGCTGCAATTTGTCCATCAACTCTGGAGACTTCAGAGTACCATCACAGTATGTAAAACACAAATCTAAATCTTTGGAGAAAAGCTGGTAGTATTTTATATAAATTTGCAGTAAATTTAACTCTTCCATCTCATACATTGAGAAATGTAAAAAATCCTCAAAGGAGTCTTCTATGTCCTGTGCAGATATAGACACATTAAAGGGCTGGTAGGAGAAGCGATCCGACTCTTTGGCATGCATGAAGAGAGAGGCATCCGGAACCAGCACTGTGACATTGTGTCCCCTGTCAATCAGTGTTTCCAACACGATCTTCAGATTGATCCAGTGACTGCCCTCAGTAAACCAGACTAAAATATTCCCACATTGTCCAGGGCTGAACACAGTGAGCAGAGAAAGAAGACAGACTACGAGTCTCATGGTTTCCAGCGATAGTGTGTGTGTGATCACTCAGTGTCCCTTGACCATATACTGCAACACTCTGTATAATTATTAACATAGCCTATAAGAGCAAAGTCATTGTTGAGATCAATCAATAAAATATTCAAGTAAAAGGTATCTATCTATTGATCTATCTTAAAAATATTTTGTTGTAAGATTATTTCTGAATGTGCTGTTGACATGAAATTTCAATCAATGCAAGGTCATTATTATTATACATGCAAGTTTAGAAAAACACCGAGAGAATAGATGGAATTTACTTTAAGATATTTCTGACAGTGTTTAAGCGAAAACCTGCGTCTAACATGGAGTGTTTAATGAGTTAATAATTGTCAACAATACAACGTACGTCCACTTTTTTTTCACTTCCTGGCGCTGCGTGAATGATTTTCACAACTTCCTGTGGCTAGCGTTTCCTTCATGCCAATAAAACAAGCCCCTTGTTGCTCTTCTCCGGCCATTACGAACCAAACTTGTCCCGTTTACGACCAAAGACAGCGGCCGACCCAAACAAGGGATGCGCCCTTCCTACAACATTTTTCAAAATAAAAGCAGCTCCCAAGTAATGATTAATGTTTTGAGTTGTGATGGACAACCAAGTCAAGTCAAGTCAAGTCAAGTCAAAATTTATTTCTATAGCACGTTTAAAAGCAACAGAGTTGCGCCAAAGTGCTGTACAACAAATACAAATGTAATACAGCAAATACAGTATATAAAAAGGCATAAAATACAGACAACAGTGCTGTACAACAAATACAAATATAATACAGCAAATACAGTATATAAAAAGGCATAAAATAGTAACATTAAAAAAAAATTTAATCTAAGCCAAATTGGGAACAGTTTCATTTCATTTCATTTCATTTCACTTTATTTATAGAGCACTTTACAACTGCACCTGCAGACCAAAGTGCTGAACAATCAAGAAACAGTCATTAAAACACAGAACATAAGACAACACACATTCAACTAACAGCAAAAACTAGCCCACACTCTCAAAGGCTAAGGACAAGAAATAGTTTTTGACTTCAACTTTAAAAGCATTTAACGATGAGACCTCTCTAAGTACCTGAGGCAGACTATTCCAGAGCTTCGGCCCTGCAACAGCAAAGGCCTGATCCCCTTTTAACTTTAAATGAGTACGAGGGACAGTAAGCAATAACTTATTATTGGATCTTAGAGACCTAGGTGCTTGACGAACAGCAATGAGCTCCGACACGTAAGCAGGGGCCATCCCATGCAATGCTTTAAAAACATATAAAAGAGTTTTATATTTTATCCTATAGCTCACGGGTAACCATTTGAGAGACGCTAAAATAGGAGAGATATGATGACTTCTCTTAGCACCCACTAACAGCCTAGCTGCTGCATTCTGAACTAATTGCAAACGTGAAATAGTGGTCTGGCAGGACTCCACATACAATACATTGCAATAGTCCAGACGAGACAAAACAAAGGCATTAATAACCTTCTCTAAGTCGTTTCTTGACAGAATAGGCTTTAGGCGAGCAATAGACCTAATCTGGAAAAAACAACTCTTTACTACAGCATTAATCTGCTTGTCAAATTTCAGCTCTGGGTCAAACACCACACCTAAGTTCCTTATTTGGTCATGGCAATAATCAGACCATGAACCCAAAAATGAGGACATATCTGAACATCCTCTGACAGAGCCAAAAAACATAATCTCAGTTTTACTCTGGTTCAACTGAAGCAGATTTTGAGACATCCAGCTCTTAACCTCCTCTAAACATGCAGAAAGCAAATTGTAGCCATTATTCTCTCCCATTCTCAAAGGTAAATAGATCTGTGTATCATCCGCATACAAATGGTACGACATGCCGTATTTTTAAAAAATTGAGCCCAAGGGCAGCATATACAATGAAAATAAAATAGGGCCAATAACAGAACCCTGGGGGACACCACAAATAACAGGCACTGTCGTTGAAACATAGTTACCATACTTTACAGAGGATGATCTATGTGACAAATAAGACTTAAACCACTCTAAAACCGTCCCACGAATTCCAACTAAATGGGATAACCGCTTTATAAGAATAACATGGTCTATTGTGTCAAAAGCTGCACTTAAGTCCAACAAAATCAAAGCTGCCGCATTTCCTGCATCTCTGATTATACGGAGGTCATTAACAACCCTTAAAAGTGCAGACTCAGTGCTGTGACCTACTCTAAAACCGGACTGAAATTTGTCTAATATCTCATACCTACTTAAAAATGACATTAACTGGGAATAGACCACCTTCTCTAAAATCTTAGCTAGGCATGGTAATTTTGAGATGGGCCGATAATTCTTCAAATCTAGAGGGTCTAAATTAGGCTTTTTAAGAAGTGGATGAATAACCGCCTGTTTAAGGCCAGTTGGAACTACTCCATTATGAAGACTACTATTGACAATAGACGTAATACTCGGCCCAACAACATCAACCATCTCCTTAAGAAGACGTAAAGGAACCACATCACAACCCCCAGATGTAGGCTTCAAACGCATAATAATATCCCTAACTTGCGCCAGAGACACCTGCTCAAAGTGCTCAAAACTCCTTACACAAGCCGGTAGCATCACAGATTCAGCTGAGAATGTAGGCAAACAAATTCTAATCTTTTCTATTTTTTCCACAAAAAATGTCCGAAACATTTCACATACCTCCAATGAGGGGGTCAAAGTAGAACATCCAATCGGATTGAGAAGTCTATTAATTATTGAAAAAAGGGCTGCAGGGGCATTGCAATTCTGTAAACAGTTAACCAAATTGGCTAACATAACTGGCATTATTCAAAAGCCAGGGAGAACAAATAAGATTTGAGAGCAGACTTAAAACTAGCTAATGAAGGAGCGAGTCTCACATTTACAGGCAAACTATTCCAAAGTTTCGGGGCTGCAGCTGAAAAAGCCCGGCCACCCTTGGTTTTACAGCGACAACGTGGGACCATTAAGAGAAACTGATTACTGGACCTAAGAGCTCATTGAGGAGAGTAAGCAATTAGAAGGTCACTGATATATTTTGGTGCAAGGCCAGCTAACGCCTTGTACACAAAAACAGCTATTTTAAAATCGATTCTGAACTTTACAGGAAGCCAATGTAAAGATGCTAAGATTGGAGAAATGTGATCCTTCTTTCTTGTTCCGGTAAGAAGCCTTGCTGCAGTATTCTGGACAATTTGTAAGTGAGAAATCACCGTTTCAGGCAGTCCACAATAAAGGGAATTACAGTAGTCCAAGCGAGATGTTATGAAAGCATGTATTACAGTCTCCAAGTCTTTATGAGGCAACAACTGTTTCAACTTAGCAATGGATCTAAGATGGAAGAAGCTGCCCTTTATCACTGTACTAATTTGTTTATCGAAGTTGAGAAACGAATCAAATGTAACCCCAAGATTTCTTACACAGGGTTGAACACTATCGGAAAGGGACCCTAAATTAAAATCAGATGAAGTTCTAGAGTGACCTAAAATTAAAATTTCTCTTTTGCTTTCGTTTAACTGTAGAAAATTATCAGCCATCCAACCTTTTATCTCCTCAAAACAGTCGTAAAGCACATCCAAAGAGCCACTGCTGTCAGTTTTTGCTGGAAGATAAAACTGTGTATCGTCAGCATAACAGTGATAGGAGATCTTATATTTCTTATAAATGGCACACAAAGGAAGCATGTATAGAGAAAAGAGAAGAGGGCCTAAGATGGAACCTTGGGGCATGCCACATGACAAAGGAGCTGATGAAGAAGAAAACTTCCCAATACTCACTGAGAAGGTTCTATCTTTAAGATAAGAGGCCAACCACTGCAGAGCGACACCCTGAATACCCACCAACTTTTCCAGCCGCTGTAACAAAATACTATGATCAATTGTGTCGAATGCCGCACTTAGATCCAACAAAACAAGTACCGCATAAGAACCAGTGTCAAGAACTTGCAGAAGGTCATTGCTGACTTTCAACAATGCAGTTTCAGTGCTGTGTAGTGATCTAAAACCCGACTGGAAAGTGTCCAGAACATTGGACATACTAATGTAGGAATCCAACTGACTGTAGACAACTCTCTCTAACAGTTTTGAGATAAAAGGCAATTTGGAAATAGGCCTGAAATTACTGAAAATAGATTGGTCAAGATGAGGTTTCTTTAGCAGAGGATGAACTACAGCATGTTTAAAACTAGCAGGTACAACTCCACTTTCCAAAGAGTTAATAATGATAGCTGTTACAGCCGGACTCAAGGTTGCAAACACTTCCTTAAGTAGACGAGCTGGAATAACATCAGACTCACAGGTGGACAATTTAACCTTAGAAACAATACCAGCTAGATGTACAGAGGAGATGGGGTGAAAACAGGTTAACAACTCTGTAGGTGAACAGCTCAATGGAGGATCAAATATTGATGGCTTAATAGAAGCTCTGATATCCTGTACTTTGTCGTCAAAAATTTTTAAAAAGTTCTCACAGGTCTCCCGAGACAGAACAAGAGACGGGGCAGGTACGGGATTTAGTACCAAATCAAAAGTCTTAAACAGCATCCTCGGTCGGTTCACATTTTCAGTAATGAGTTTAGAAAGGAATTCAGACTTAGCCTCTTTGACTGATTTTTGGTAACTAGCTAAGCATGCTCTTAGACACTGATATGAGACTTGGAGTTTGTCCCTTTTCCATTTTCGCTCTGCCTTACGGCACTCCTGTCTGAGAGCACGGGTTTAGGATTTAACCAAGGCTGAGTAATATTGTTTCTCTTCGCTTTCCTTGGCTTAAGGGGAGCAACAGAATCAATAGAAATGGAGCAGGAATTAGTAAAAACCTCCAACATCTCTTCCATGTTTAATTTGTCGAAAAAGGCGGCATCTACAAAGTTTGCTAGATAGTGCTCTGAAAATAAACTGGCAGTAAATGGCTGAATAAAACGAGAGTAGCTTACAGACTGAGAGCAAGTAGGGGTGGTGGAAACACCGACAGATTCAAACACAATTGGCAAATGGTCTGAAAAGGCAGCATCAATCACTCTCAGATTTGTTATTGGGAAACCATAAGACAACACCAGATCCAATGTGTGTCCCAAATTGTGAGTGGGGCTAGACATAAATTGTGACAGATTCAAGGAATCAATAAAGTGTAAAAACTCTTTCACCAGGGGTTTGGATGGACAGCAGAGATGAATATTAAAATCTCCTAGAATCAACAATCTATCACAACGAGACACGATATACAACTACACCAAACTGCAACATAATTATGCTGTTTTATAAAATGCCATTCTGATATAATTCTTTATAATATATTTTAATTTTGTTTTTATATTCCTTAATTTCTCTTCCTCTTATTTCTATTCTTTAAATTTTATATATATATATATATATATATATATATATATATATATATAAACCTTGGCACCTTGTTGCAATGAGATGCTTGACAAATGAAACGGCAAGTTCTAAAATACTAAAAATCTACACAATTTTCTGCAAAATCCATCAACCAACTGCCCAAAATCTGCATACTGGCTCTAACTTTGGGCAACTACACTGAAAAATAAAAAATCTGGTGTAGGATTTAATTACATTCAGAAAAACGTCTAGTAATTTTCACAAACAATTTTTAAAGAAACGTCAAGTAACACATTGAATTAAACATAAAATTTTGAAGCAGAAAGACTCAGATAGTATTTTCTTCTAAGTACTTCAAAAAAAAATGTTACAGTGTAGTGTTGACTCTTTCAGATTGAAAGTGTAGCCTACTGTATTCCAGGCTTAATGCATTGCACTGCACATCCAAACTTTTTATCGCTAGAGCTGGGCAGATTTAAAACTTAGATTTAAGACTTAAAAATTGTAGCCCATTACTGATTACAGATTACATGATGAAAACTGTTTTAGGTTTCTAGGTTACTCATTTTAGGTAATGACAACAACTTTTTAAATGACCTTTTATCTAACCTACATATTGATATAAAGAGAGCAAAGAGACAGAAAGTGTATTCTTTCTTTCTTTCTTTTTTTTTTTTAATCAACATCATAAAATGCATTAATTACATTAAACCAGGGTTTCCCAAAATTAATGCAAGATCTGCAGTGGGTTTGAGAGTTGATAAAAAGCTAATAATGAATTAAATCATAAAAATGTAAAATAAACTATTTAAACATATAAATATTTAATTTGCTTACACGTAAATGTGACCAGTAAGTGACATTTAACTGCAAATGTGTTGTTAAATTACTGAAATATTAACTTCCTCAGAGATTTTTCAAGTAAATATTTCATGTCACAGGGTTTTGGCTAACAAAAACATTTGGGAATCCCTGCATTACATGAACAAACATTAATAAAAATGAAAATAACAATGACATTACATGTTCAAAGTCTTCCAGGTTTAAAAAATTTGTCCAGACTTCCAGAATCAAAAGTTACTGAAGGTTATGATGAGAAGTGTCTCACTGTTATACATCACCAGTGTTTCATACACGGTCTAATTGCTTGAGAGGTGCTTTTATCATCCAAATTCAGAAGCATGGTTTGCAAATTTATTTACATTTACATAACCATATTGTGAATGTAGTCAAAACTAAATGGTATGACACACTGTAGGATTTTTAAAGAGGAAAATGTAGAAAAGAAAAAAAACAATTAAGAAGAATCAACAAATTTTGAATAATTTATTTCCATTGTGTAAATATGTAATCCATAAAAATGAAACTGTAATCTGATTATGAGCATTATAAAATGTAATGTACTCTAATTACGAGTACTTGATTTTTGAAATCTGATTACGTAATCCAGATTACATGTAATCAATTACTACCCAGCTCTATTCATTACACAAAACATTCTTCACAGTGGAAAAACATTTCTTGAGATTATTCAAATGTTCTTAACACTAAGAAAATGGTTCTTCTAAAAAAAAAATAAATAAAGTATGTGATAGGAGAACGTCTTCATCAATACCATATAAACAATGACACTACCAAACATTCATGCTCCATCAAATTTGTTCTTATAAAAAACAAAATGTTTCAGATGATCCCACTTTTCCCTAATCCAAAATGTTCTAACTCCTCTTCCTCTGTAAAGTTACAGCATGTTGCTTTTTGAAGTATACATTTGCCTAATCTGATTACAGATCACTGGATTGTCAGTGTGCCATAAAAAAGTGCTCTAGAGGAGAGAGTCGCTGTTCGGCCAACAATGGGTGTCCCTCCAGCCAGCGATGCACCTGCCTGCACTCCAAGCAGCTCTCCTGTCTCACACAGATAACACTTTCTACCCTCTCCTCCATGCTTCCTTTATTTTTAGGGGGGAAATATAAGGATTTATGACCCCTCCAGCCCCCTCTTTGGAGACAGGGTCTCAGACAGAGTGGGAAAAATTTAGTATGCAGCATGTGAATTGGTTTAGACGTATAAAGAGATCAGGGCTAATCGGTTGGCACCAGAGACACTTCTGCATTCAGCCTCCTTTCGGGGAGGGCAACGGAGCGCGGGAGTGAATGCATGTGAGAGAGGGAGGGAGCCAGAAGCCCATGATCTGCTCCATTGTGATAACAGATTTAGGCAGAGTGTGGGGTTCCGATAAGGAAAAGCACACTCAATAGAAGATTAGCCGCATACTTGGAGTAGAACAGTGAAGGAGAGGAGGACACTTGGAAAGAAGAGGAGATGTGTTAGTCATGCTGAAATGGATTCTGTTTATTATTTATTATTAATTGTTACTCTCTTTTCATCACATTAACATTTGCTTTAAATATCAGCTGCTGTGTAACAGAGCTCGAGTCTAATCTTAGCTGATTTATCAATTTAAAGCATGGAACAGCACAATATTAAGAAATGGATACTCTGTCAAGACAAATTTATTCACAAAACTTTCAAAGCAGCTTTACAGAAAATCATGATGTTAATGTCTCATTTAGTATATTAGAGCTGGGCGATAATATAGTTTACATCTTGCGACGAAACAAGCAATCAAGAAGTTGAGATTATTTTGTCCTACATGAGTATATTGTATGTATGACAATAAAGTTGGACATTTTTATAAATCCAACTGTATATAGAGAGCTTGGCAATTGTATAGTTTATTTTTGGAACGATAACAGCAATCAAGCAACTGAAATTTGAAATATGCTATATATCGCTCTAAGTAAGTGTATAATGTATTTATGCGGATACGTTTTATATATCTACAAGTTTTATATATTTTTATATATCCAACTTTCTATAAAGAGCTGGATGATAATATAGTTACATTTGCAATGAAATGAAAAAAAAAAATCAAGTAGTTGAAATTTGCAATATAGTAAAGTATACTGTATGTATGTGGATAAAGTTGGACATTTTTATATATCCAACTTTATATAGAGCTTGCTGATGATTACATGCTGTGAAAATAGCAGCAATCAAGAAGTTGTAATTTGCTACATAATAATAATAATAATAATAATGATACATTTGAGATTTGCTATATAGTATATATGTCAAGTAGCAATCAAGCAGTTAAAAAATTTGCTATATAATAGGCTATGTATTGCCCTAAGTGAGTATATTGCATGTATGTGGATAAGGTTGGACATTTTTATATACCCCACTTTATATTTAGAGCTTGCCGATAATATAGTTTACATTTTGTGATGATAATAGGAATCAAGAAGTTGAGATTTGCTATATAGTATAGTATATTTTATGAATTTGGATAAATTTGGACATTTTTATATATTTAACTTTATGTAAAGAGCTGGGTGACAAAAACATTTTGTGATGAAATGAATAAATAAAGCTGTTTTGCTATATAGCATATCGCCCTAAGTGTATTGTATGAATGCAGATAAAGTTAGATGTGTTCACAAATCCATGCACCTATATACTGTATATGTAGAGCTTGCCAATAATATAGTCTACATTTTGTAACGATAACAGCAATCAAGCAGTTGAAATATAGTATATATTGCCCTAAGTGAGTATACTGTATGTATGAGGGTAAAGTTGGATATTTTTATATAGAGCTGGGTAACAATATAGTTACATTTTGCAACACAAAAAAAAAAAAAAATTAGGCAGTTGAGATTTGCTATATAGTATATATTGCTTTACATGAGTGTACTGTTGGAGGTGATATACAACCCAGAGCTGTGCGATAATACAGTTTACAGTATATATTCTTATTTATGCAAATATTGTTAGTAGATGGTGATTGTTTGAACATTATTTAAACCGGAAGGCTCTAAATAAACATTAGCAACCATTCACACACTTGCCAGATGAGCTTTGCTTTTCCGTGTTTGGTTTTAGGATCACAAAGTTGCTTTTTTTTGTGTTTGCGGTTGTGATTGTGTGTTGTGTTAAATGGTGATTAGCACAGAGGGTCGGTCAGCTGCTGATTTCAAATGGCTAAAGTGGTATGAACAGCTGCCCAGAAACTCACTCTTCCTCTGTGATGATGATACTAACACAGCTAAATGGGATTTAACTTTAAGTATTTTTTACACTTTAGGTCAAATGTGGTCTAAAGATTAGAGTAATCTGAACAGAAAAGACTGACATGCTTATTTGCTGTGTTTACTAAAGCAATAAGCCCCGTGAAGCCGTGGTTTACAGTGAATTTATAACAGCTAACGCATCATGCCTAACAACGCCCCAATCAAAATTATTGATTTTATAAGAGTTATTCCATACACGTAGTAAGGTTTCACAAAATAAAACAGAGAAAATAAAGTGTAATGATATTAATAAAAACATTATTCTTCTGCCAAACAGAAACGGTTGTGGTTCCAACATAGTGGTTGCCAAGCAACACACAAATGTAAACAAAGGTATATGTTTATAGAGTAATTTACAACAGCTTCGAAGGTGGCTCAACCAATCAGAATCAAGGACCGGAACTATCCGTTTTATAAATGCATTTATCCAAAATCATCTCATAATAGGTTGAATGTCATAAAGTAACGGCCAGGTCATATTTCACCCCAAAATAATAAAAAAAA
The DNA here is from genome assembly GCA_039654775.1 of Spinibarbus caldwelli. NCBI lineage: Eukaryota > Metazoa > Chordata > Actinopteri > Cypriniformes > Cyprinidae > Spinibarbus > Spinibarbus caldwelli. Next base: position 6,151,039 of record CM077222.1, on the reverse strand, counting down.
AAAGAAATTAAAATTTGCATGGGGAAAATCTAGCTTGTTTTCCCTTTTTCTTTTTCTTTATTAGTACATTTAAAATTCCATTCAAAACAACATTATTGTTAAAACTGAGACTAAGTGCTTAATTTACATTAAAAAAAAAATATATATATATATATATATATATATATATATATATATATATATATATATATATATATATATATAAACAAAAAAAGTTAAAGTTACAATGCAAAATAAAACAAATGATCCCAAAATTAGGCTTTATTTTCACCACACAAAATATAATTTCTTTTGTTCTGTTGGTTTTGGGGGGAGATATCACTTAATTTCATTATATATATATATATATATATATATATATATATATATATATATATATATATATATATATATATATATATATATATATATATATATATATATATATATATATATATATATATATAAAAAAGACTGGTATTACAATTTAATAGATACTGATGGTATAGTACATACTAATAGTACTGATGTTTGAATGTAGCACAAACGCACACACTCCCACTTTTGTGCAGCTGATTGGTCACTGACGAGTGTGGATTTTGACTCCAAGATGACCTCTGGTCTCAGACCAAAAGTTAAGCTGTCTACAATCCCCTCTCTCATGTGGCTTGGACACTTCCAGAGGTCATCACTATGGTCACACGCCTCTTAAACAGCCTCTGCAGTGAACAATTATCTGACCACAACATAAAAGCCAATCAGAGTCTTCAGAGCTGACCACTACATGCACATTGGTTCATACAAACCAGTTACAACAACAGCCACTTTAACCAACCAAACAAAGAGTTTAGGGAATATGCAGATTGAGTTTTTTAGCCATTTTAATTTCAAACAGACTAATAAATTAATCAAATAATTTCCAAGCAATTTGATTATTGAGAAAAAACAATTTACACTTTTGAATAATGAATACAGAAAAAATAATCTTTGGCAAAACATTTTGTATTTGTGAATGCAGAGTAGTTTAAACAATAACATTTTCCATTTAATAAATTACAATTTAATGTACAACTAGTCACATGCTTAATCCATTGAAAGCATAAATAATAAATAAAATAAATAAATACAATCAAATAAATTACAGTTTCAATTCTGAGGCTGCATTCAATCTCAAACAAAACATTCTTGAGTGTTAATTCAGTCAAGGAAATTAAATTACATTAATCCTAAAAAGTATCAGGGAGATGCTTCCAAAGTGCATCCTTGACCATGCATATGTTGTTTAGGGTTCCTGCTCAATTACAGCAGTACTGGTGAATAAAGTGTTTCTGGGTTTCCACAGATCATTCGTTTCCAAACAGCTTGGAAGAAATGAGTGATTATGATGTCATAGCGAACATTCCGAGTTCCAAAAATCCAGCTTTGTCTCTCCATGGCGATGGAGCTTTCAAAAACATCACAATCACAGAATCCTTTCATAGAATGCTCACACATCAGTTTCGTTCTACCAGGCTTCTGAACTGTCGCAGCTGGACCCGGGTGAGGGCGGGTCGGTGTCGCTGGTCCAGGTGCGGTCGTTGCGCAGGCTCTGCATGTTCCCCGTGATCAGTGTGAGGAGTGCAGCTTGCGAGTGAGCCGACGGCTCTCCTCCCTGGCTCTCCAGCAGAGTCACCAAGAAGTTGATGTAGCGCATAGCCAGCCGCAGGATCTCGTTCTTGCTGAGTTTTTTCTCGGGCGGGTGCGTGGGGATGAGTTTCCGCAGCTCTGCGAAGGCTGTGTTGACATTATGTTGGCGCCAGCGCTCACGTGTGTTGGTGAACACCTTCCTGGTCATGATACTGCGGTACTTCTGCAAAAAAATAAAATAGATGATCAAACCACTGTCTGAATATTAGAGCATGGGGAAAATTGACAAGAATTCTGTTAATAGCAACAAGTACAAAAACTTACCACTTTCCGTTGTCTTGAAGCTCTATGAACGTTGAAGCATCAGGCACAAATTTTCAAGCATGAAAAATCGAAAAATAGTCCAGATGGCAGGTAAAAGCAGCAACGTGTGTGTTGATAAAGAGCTGTCAGGTAATTGCAGCAGTAATAAGCCAGCATCCGTCCTCTCACTCTCAGCTGTCCAACAATCTCTGAACCCTTGAACAAACTCCTCAGATGGAAAACAGGGTGAAAGAGAGCGAGGATGTGAGGGAGGGGTGGGGTTTGGCTTGTGCTCCTTCATTTTTATAGTCATGCCGCTGTGTGACGTTGCAGGGTGTGAGTGGGGGGGGAAATGATTTTTACATCTGCCATTAATGCGTTTAAATTGATTTACATAATGTGTCGTGTTTCCATTCACAGCTATAGCATCTGGGGGGCTAAATACAAAGAAATCCAACTTTTTACCAGCTGAACATGAAAAACAAACTGCAGTCTAGTGTTTAAACCAAATAGGGTACATTAATTTTAAATAAAAGGCTTTTATTTCATGCATCATGTCCTGAGCTTAATCTTCAATTCACAGCGTCAAAAACTCTTACTAAATATAAATAAAAATACTATAAATATAAATGTAAATATAAATACATACTTAATGCTTTATATAGCATATTTTATGTAATATTTTAAATTTAAATATTTCAATTTTATAAATTAATAAATCTAATTAGATTAATTATATGTAAATTTAATTACTTGTATCTATAAATTATACATACATCAATATATACATACATCAATATACAGTACTAACTAAAACAAACTATATAGACATTTGTATAATTTTTTTTTTTTAAATGATCACAAAACTTTAAAATTAAAATGGTTACTATTTAAAAACCATTTTACCATATATATATATACACTTTACAGTAGACTGCCAGTCACATTAATACATAGCTTGGCCATTTGGCTTTTAAATAGTTTTGACAAATATTTTAGTTTTGATGTTCCCATTTTAATCCACCAAATAATGTGTCAATATATTTTGCATATTTTCCACTCTCTTTAAAAGTCTTCACGTTGCACATCTTTTCAAATATACCGAATAGCACTTAATGAAGCGAATTAACCTGCATATACCATTTTTACTGTTTATTCATAATTTTAAACACATTCACATTCAGCCCATCGGGAAACAACAGAAAGGGGGGACTATTCAAAGCAGACTTATTGCCTATGAGCTCTAACAAATACGTGGCTGTTGTACAAAATGTGTTTCCCTCTTTTGTTGGGATGCTGGATGTCCACCTGCTAACAGATCTATTACAGCGACTCTGTCCAATAGTGAAATGACATCATAATGAAAACCTTCCTCTGATTGGACGACACGGTGCCAAAAAAGCCCACAGCATATTCACCCTGACAGAGTAATAATATGGGTTTTGTCTGAATGATGGTAATCTTGTTTAGCATGTCCTGGGGCTTCACATAAATTACACCAGGTTATGACAGAGGCAAGCTTGTGGATCAGCACATTCTTTGGGGCCAAGGTCTCCGAAGCCCCCTCTCGCTCTCTCTCGAACTCTCAACCTCCCTTCAGATCAAAAGCTGGTGTCTCGCTGCAGCAATTGTTGCGTTAAAAGTCTCTCTGAGAATTGTGGGGGATTTGCATAATGGGATTATGGAGGGATTAGGAGTCAGGCAGAGGACAGACACAGTTAGGACGGAGCTGAATTCACGACTCCATTCATACGGACTCGACCGCTCAACACACCCTGCACCTGCAGAGCTGCCTTTCAGATCTGCCAAAAACTTCAGTGACACGCAAACCTGCCCGAAACGAAACTCTCTCCCAATCCACACCCAAACTTTTGACCTACCTGAGCTGCAGTTTCCCACTGGAAAAAAAAAAAACAACGCTGTTGTTTCTCCCAGACGGTGATGCAATTAAATGGAGACTTCTGCTGCTCAGATGTTTCTCCTGTGAAAAACACTCCAGTAATCACTCAGATTTGGTCCAAAGCCTGCAATCAAAAGATGTATTTTTTCAATACGAATTCTAAATTTCAAAGACCAAATGAACAGAGCTATGCAATCCAAATAAACAGAATCAAATGCATCTGATTTTATTTTAAGGAATTCCAAGACAAAACTGAAACATGAATTTTCTTGTTTTACGAAAGAGCAAATTATGAGAAATAGTTTTGCTTAAAAATAATATTTAAAAGAATATTATATATTATTATAAAATACCATATCTTTAAAAAAAGACATTTAAATATATACAGTTCATTAACTGTATGAAAAATTTAATGAGAATTACAATTTTGATTTAATATATATATATATATATATATATACACACACACACACACACACACACATATATACACAGGTGCATCTCAATAAATTAGAATGTCGTGGAAAAGTTCATTTATTTCAGTAATTCAACTCAAATTGTGAAACTCGTTTATTAAATTAATTCAGTGCACACAGACTGAAGTAGTTTAAGTCTTTGGTTCTTTTAATTGTGATGATTTTGGCTCACATTTAACAAAAACCCACCAATTCACTATCTCAACAAATTAGAATACTTCATAAGACCAATAAAAAAAAAAAACATTTTTAGTGAATTGTTGGCCTTCTGGAAAGTATGTTCATTTACTGTATATGTACTCAATACTTGGTAGGGGCTCCTTTTGCTTTAATTATTGCCTCAATTCGGCGTGGCATGGAGGTGATCAGTTTGTGGCACTGCTGAGGTGGTATGGAAGTCCAGGTTTCTTTGACAGTGGCCTTTAGCTCATCTGCATTTTTTTGGTCTCTTGTTTCTCATTTTCCTCTTGACAATACCCCATAGATTCTCTATGGGGTTCAGGTCTGGTGAGTTTGCTGGCCAGTCAAGCACACCAACACCATGGTCATTTAACCAACTTTTGGTGCTTTTGGCAGTGTGGGCAGGTGCCAAATCCTGCTGGAAAATGAAATCAGCATCTTTAAAAAGCTGGTCAGCAGAAGGAAGCATGAAGTGCTCCAAAATTTCTTGGTAAACGGGTGCAGTGACTTTGGTTTTCAAAAAACACAATGGACCAACACCAGCAGATGACATTGCACCCCAAATCATCACAGACTTTGGAAACTTAACACTGGACTTCAAGCAACTTGGGCTATGAGCTTCTCCACCCTTCCTCCAGACTCTAGGACCTTGGTTTCCAAATGAAATACAAAACTTGCTCTCATCTGAAAAGAGGACTTTGGACCACTGGGCAACAGTCCAGTTCTTCTTCTCCTTAACCCAGGTAAGACACCTCTGACGTTGTCTGTGGTTCAGGAGGGGCTTAACAAGAGGAATACAACAACTGTAGCCAAATTCCTTGACACGTCTGTGTGTGGTGGCTCTTGATGCCTTGACCCCAGCCTCAGTCCATTCCTTGTGAAGTTCACCCAAATTCTTGAATCGATTTTGCTTGACAATCCTCATAAGGCTGCGGTTCTCTCGGTTGGTTGTGCATGTTTTTCTTCCACACTTTTTCCTTCCACTCAACTTTCTGTTAACATGCTTGGATACAGCACTCTGTGAACAGCCAGCTTCTTTGGCAATGAATGTTTGTGGCTTACCCTCCTTATGAAGGGTGTCGATGATTGTCTTCTGGACAACTGTCAGATCAACAGTCTTCCCCATGATTGTGTAGCCTAGTGAACCAAACTGAGAGACCATTTTGAAGGCTCAGGAAACCTTTGCAGGTGTTTTGAGTTGATTAGCTGATTGGCATGTCATCATATTCTAATTTGTTGAGATAGTGAATTGGTGGGTTTTTGTTAAATGTGAGCCAAAATCATCACAATTAAAAGAACCAAAGACTTAAACTACTTCAGTCTGTGTGCACTGAATTAATTTAATAAACGAGTTTCACAATTTGAGTTGAATTACTGAAATAAATGAACTTTTCCACGACATTCTAATTTATTGAGATGCACCTATATATATATATATAAAAATTATATAAATTTATATTTATATATATATATATATATATATATATATATATATATATATATATATATATATATATACACAATTTTTAGTATTTATTATTTATGTTTAAAATAAAAAAAACGTAATATATTTTATTTCATTATATACAGTATATTATTATTATAAAACAAGGGAAAAAATTTGGAACAATAAAAAAAATTTTTTTTTAAATATCTGACTGCAAATGTAACTTACTGTAGGGGTTAGTGGTTTGTTCAGATTGCCTTAACAAGGCCCAATTAAATGCAGAAACCTTCCCCAACTGTTCCTATTTGAGCATTTAGTTGACATTGTTAAACACTGTTGACACTGCAATAAGGGCAATGAGATTTGACCCAATGTTAGCAATGAAGAGAGCGGTTAAACAGGTTCAGAGTTGAACAGCATGCTCTGTTCTCACAGCTTTTTTCCATCTGAAAGAGCGCTGTGATTACGGTCACATTACTGACGTATTTATTCACACCACTGTGTTTTACTGCCTCGGACTGGACATACGTCTTCCTCCCTCACAGCCCTGTGTCCAAACACTGCTGTTTTATTTGCTTTTGTTTGAGTAGGGGCAGTTGAGATGCTGTTGGAGTTATTTATGGAGGCTGTTTGGTGTATTATAGAGGCTGAGGCACACGAGGTGCAGAGAGAGTGAAAGAGAGAGTGATGGAGAGAGGAAAATGCCCTGTGGGAGTGTCTGTTCTGGAGCTCATTCCTGCGAGGGGCTGCCGTCAGACTGCTGGCGTGCTGAGATAAGCCCTCCGACCCCCATCTCTCTCCCTCCTCCTCTGTCTGTGCAGCGCTTTCCCTCTGCTCTGACTGTCAGCGATAAGAAGATCGTACTGTAATTGAATGACTATCTTTCTATCACGCTCATTTCAGAAAATAGCGGGGGACTGGAAATGCGTATGGTGTGGGAGATAAATTAATGGCCACTGTCACCGTAGTCCCCTATCTACATCCAGACTGGTAATTTTGAAAATGTTTTTTTTTTAACGCCAATCAATTCAGCTTCACACACCAAATGATTTATTCAGTTGCAGACCGGCGTGACCTCCTCTAAATATGCGGCGTCGCATCAGTAACATGTAGCGCGAAATGTAAGTCGCCACATGTTTGTCAATACAGTGTCATGTTTGAATAGAACTCTTTCATCTGCATTCAGATGCATTCTTTACACCTGCTTCTGTGTACTGACTATAAAGTTAACAGATGCATGTGTGCATATACGCTCACTCTCAACTGTAGGTCAAAGGTCAGTAGATAAAAAAGCCAGGTCATTCTGGAGTTAAATGTAATAATCTCCTGTAATTCTAAAATATTTAGATGAGTAAATTTCAAAGACTTTTCCAGCTGTTCATGAATTTTTAAAAAAATAATGACTAAAAAAAGTTGAAATTAGAAATGACTACTTTCACAAGTAGATATTAATAGTTGTAAAATCAAAATTTTAGAATTGATCAATTAGAAAAATACATATTCACTGTATTTAACACATTAAACAATGACTGTGGAGAACCCTATAAAAAATGATAAAACAAATACTAAATCTAAAATTATGCAACTGCTAGCATTTAAAAATAAAAAAAAGAAGTAAAAAATATAAATATTCATAAATAAATTTTCCATTCATTCATGATTTTTTTAAATAAGAATTTTTAAAAACATGCTACAGAAATTACACTCACAAGGATTAATTCATAGCTATATATTCTAAAATATTTTAAAGTTGAGCATAATTTAAAAATACATATTCAATTTTTAAGATTTCATAAATTTTCATGACATTTCAAGTCCTGGAAAACAAAATGTGTAAATTTTCGCAACTGTGGGAACCACTTTATATAACAATAAAAATATTAAATCTAACAAAATGTGTGTATTTATAATCACGTCAATTTGAAATATATAAAAAGAAATGTCTGATTTGACTTTCTTTTTCTTTTTTTTTTATTGCAACTGTCATTCTGATATAAATACAACTAAAGGGTGATAGTTTAAACATTAATATGTACTAATTATTGGAACAATATCTACATTTATTATAAACCATTCATTTTATACATTTACTATAAATTTTATACATATATTTTAATGGACATATGACTGAACTGCATTAATGAAACATTACATTCTATATGAAAACTGAAAATACAGATAAACATGAGAATTATTCTAAAATATCACTCAAGTGAGTGATATACTTAACATAAAGTAGCAAAACTTCCTCAGAAAAATCTCAGTCTGGTCTGTCCGTCATTTCTGCCTGGAACTCGCTCACATAGCAGTCTTCCTCTCTTGCAGTGCGGAAGCACTGGGAATAAACACACAGACATAGACTGATAGAGCAAAACTCTCCTGCCCTCCGGATACCACAAATTATTTTGTGCTGAATTTCTTTTAAAGAGAAAGTTCATATAAACACTTTGAAAAAATATGTGTTTTTTGACAGTACAGTGAAAGTCAATGGGATTTTTATGCACTGTAACAAATACAAAATCAAGATTTTTCAAAGTGGTAAGTAAAACATTTATTATTGTGTATTAATTATAATAATAATTATTGTGGTATGCTTTACAAAAAATACTACTTCAGTCTCTCTACTTCATTATTCTTTACTACATTTCATGTTCAATTCAACGTGTTACTTGCCTTTTTTTTAAATAATTAATGTAAAATGAACGAACATTAACATCAATTCTGAGCAAAATTTAACACCAATTGTTTTTCCGTGTGGAGCTAAATTAATTTATTTACAAAATATTATTCTCAAATGCATAAACATTCACATTCGCAAGCAAGTTTATATATTCACAAACAGCAATTCATAAACTCATGCAAATATATAAACTTTTTGTGAAAAAAATCTGGGAAATCTATTTCAATTTAATAAAAATGTTCTAAAGAAGTTTCTTTATAATCATGACAAATATTTGATTTGACAGCTTTTTTTAATTTTCTTTCTTAATTAACTTCAGTTAACTGTCTTTAGAAACAAATAATACTGCAAATACACAATTAGCTCATGCATTTGTGAATCATATTTTCTAAAATTAATTGAGACTATTTTTAAATGTTGTTTAAAATGTCATTTTTGTGTTCCACATAAGATAGGAAGTCACGCAGGTTAGAAATGTGTGTCACTGCATGTATGTGTGTGTGTGTGTGTGCGTGTATCTGTACCACTGTGCACATCTTCTCCTCCTCGCCTCTTCCTCTCCTCTCCTGTCTTGTTGGGCAGATTACTCTCAGGTGAGCTCCAGTGAGTCTGACTCTGCGGTCTAGAGCTGAATCCACACGCAGTGTTTCTGCCTCCCAGCACTTCAGGAGTGGGCAGAGGAGCCAAGGGAACATCGGCAGACCCTCGTGGAACAGCTCGGCCTGGCATGAGATCTGGGTTTTGAATGAATCCTTCACCCTGTAGCTGCCAGATGCTCGCTGTAGTTGAACCTCGGCTGAACTGGCTTGGCGTTAATGGGTTGTATGAGTGAAAATGAGCTGTATCCTCTCCTCTCATGCTGTTATGACCTGCTAATGTGATGAAGAAGCAATTTAAATGATTGCCTAATTACAAATTTTTACATTTAAACAGGGTCCAAAATTAACTTTTGCCAACAACCACATTTGCCGACCATATTCAGTATATTTCTAACTAGCCAGTAAAATATATTTAGTATTATGATTATTGTAATAAAAGTACAAATATTAAATATAAACACATCAATTAATATACTTCTAGTCAAAAATTTACAATAATTAAGATGTTTAATGTTTTTGAAACAAGTCTCTTATGCTCACCAAGGCTGCATTTATTTGATCAAAAATTGGGAACTATTATTACAATTTCAAATAACTTTTTTTGTTAATAATATATGTATGTGTGTTAATGTTAAAATGTAATTTATTCCCGTGATTCAAAGATTAATTTTCAGCATCCTTACTCTCTTCAGAAATCCTTCTAATATGCTGATTTGTGGCCCAATTATTATTGGTACTCAATTATTAATAATGGTTCTTATTAAAATTCTTATTAAGCAGTGTTGTATTTTCCTCTCAGGATTCTTTGAATATTAAAAAGTTCAAAAGAACAGCATTTATTTGAAATACAAATCTTTTATGACATTATAAATTTCTTTAGCATCACTTTTGATCAATTTAATGCATCCTTGCTGAATAAAAAATATTTTAAAAAGCCTTCTATATTACTTGAATGGTATCAGGATTCACACAACAATAAAAGTAATTGTTTATAATGAAGTCATAAATTAGAATTTTTTTCATAATTATATATTATTACTAGGGCTGCCCCTAATAGTCGACTACTCGTTAGTCGACCAGAAGAGGCTTGGTCGACCAAAATTTTATTAGTTACAGAAAAAAAAAAAAAATCCACATTGGAGAAGCCACGCAGATCGTTAATGGCTGGTTTATGGTAATACAGTACATCCGACAGGACATCCAAACACTCGCCTATCATTCATCCACCACAAGTATGGCTTATCATCTGTAATGTGTAAGTATTAGCAACTTTACATGGCCGCTCAATCTAATGTTAACCTAGAGAAACGTCCGATATTCAAGTGTCTGTGCAGAAGCTGAACAGCAGAGCACTCACTGCAGGACAGATGGAAGCGCCGGTGCGCTCACTTGCTATTAAAATATTCCGTAATTTTTGGTCATACAGATAAGAGTAATACATCTTTCAAATCTGTAAAGACTCTATGTTTATTTGTGTGTACTCTCAATAACAACAAAACACGGTTTTGTAAAATAAAGCAAATAGGATGCGCTTTCTGCCGTCTCGGTCTGTGAACTTGAGCGCGAAACTCCATGTATATCTTTGCCTTACAGACATTAAAAATATATCTATAGAGAGTGAAATGTCTACTTTCAAATGAACCAATTCAAATGGAAAACAAATATTCTCAGATTATGTAATCCGTGTGAAACATGCATACAGGCGTGTCCACTGATGACGAGTCAGTGTCGCCGAGTTCATCTCTTAAACCGAAACAAAGGCGGCACTTGTTTATCAGTGAATTATTAAAATGTTAATGCAGCCTCCTTACTGTTTTTCCCTGACACATTCATAACCATAGCTTCTGCGGTGCTGTGGCAAGCTTTGTGTGCGCTTGAGCGCTTATTAGGCTTTGTACGCAATTAAAGGCTCATTACAATGATTTAAATTGTTTATTAATAAACATGCGATTAGTTGACTAATGCTTAAAATGAATGACTACTAGTCGACCAGAAAAATCCTTAGTCGAGGGCAGCCCTAATTACTACCAAAGCTATTTTATTTTCACATTTAGTGCTTGGCGAGTGTTCATTTTGGATCCTGTTTGAGAGGTTCAAGCAATTTGTCTTTTTTAAAACAATAAGACTGACAAATCAGCTCTGTAAACTGGCTAGCCGGCGTCTTATCCTCCAGCTGTATCTGTGGTTTAACAGGATCCTGTTCCCAAAGGGGAGAGTGAGTTTGGCTGTTTATGTTTGAGAAGGATGTAATCTCACTCTTTTTGACTTTGGACTCAGCTGTGATGTCACTGAAGAGCTGCGGAAAAACAAAGAGAGTGTGAAAATGTCAACAAGTTTATTAACCAAGAGTGTACACTGAGATAGTTTGATCTTGAATATTAGTGAAACTAGTGCTACCTTAATGACTTTGTGAGGTATCTGTGGGAACATTTCCTGCAGCTCAGAGAAAGAAGCTCCCAGCAGCCACTGCAGCGATGGAGCTGTTCTCAACATCAGTTGAGCAACCAGAGGATTAATGCAGGGAAACTGCAGAAGGCAACGCTCCGCCTAAAACAAACACATTAATGCAGTTGAATTGAACACAATAATATTAAACTTTTAGCTCCATCTACTGAAGAAAATCTGGTGAGGTGGACAGTTGTTTACATTTTTCCATGTAACACACACATATTAACTACAGAAAATAGTTTTTCTGGTGTTACTAGCAACTGCCTGAACCTACTTAAAATAAGAGAAATTATCTACAGATCTCATTTTTTTTCTTTACAGTTTGAGTGACTGAAAAATATTGGATTTGACAAAGAAGAAAAATATGTAGAATTAAAATAAATAAATAAATAAACATTGGAGATTGTGTGTTTTTGTGTGACTCATTCAGACTGAAGAATGACTATGAAATCAACAGATTTTATAAGTGTTTAATTCATATCTGTTAAGGCTGATAAAAAAATAGAGACAGCAGTTCTTTTCTTTAAATATATATATTTTTTTTAACCTTAGGTATATTTGAACAAAGTAACTGAACTATTAAAAATTAAAATGTTTTATATATATATATATATATATATATATATATATATATATATATATATATATATATATATATATATATATATATATATATATATATATATATATATATATACATACATACATACATACATACATACATACATACATATATATATATACACACACACACACACACAGGTGCATCTCAATAAATTAGAGTATATATATATATATATATATATACACACATACACAATTTATCAAACTGTATTATCATATTGGTTCCAGAGACATTGCTCTAATTCTCATTTGAAAGAGAAACATTATTTCTAATCTGGCCAAAGAAAACATAAATTGAAATATTTTTACATTAATTTGTGCATTTTTAAAATGCAAAAAGTCATAAACAAGATTTGACAGGAACTTTTGTTTTGTCTGCAGCATTTTGTGTACACAGTTCTAATTTAAATTTTGGTAATCTATTTGTTTTGTTTTTTTGGTGCTAGAAACATTTTAGACCTGTCATTTACCTCTGTGGGCTGCACACTAAGCCAGTCTCTATCCAACCAGCTCAGTCCATCTCTCTCTGAGTTCATCAGTGTATGTAAGGAGATCTTATAGATGTAGCTGGCTATCTCTTCTTCCTCACACACCAGTAACACCTAAAACACACATATGCCATGATCAAAAAATGTACACAGACTTTGAACGCAAAATTTTCAACAGAGCATACAAGGAAATATTACATCTGACCTTGGCATAACCTTTAAAAACACTGACATTTGTTTTGAGGTCTGTTATAGGTAACTGAAGTAAATGAGGAAGAAAATACCTTGACATCAAACTTCTCAGACTTGTTTCCAAACAACACAGATGCAGAGTAAATATGAAGCAGATTGATATAGATGTTACTGGAAATCCTTAAAAGTGGGAAAAAACAGGAACATATATGTAGATTATGGGATAATACAAGAAAGCAAACATGCTATGAAATACACACTGTGATAAAGTGTGACGTTAGAGCAAAACAGGGACAATTTTTGGAATCAGCACCCCAACATTACTAAGAAACAAATAATGGATTTGGAATATAATGCAGGGTGATTGTTAACATGATCAGACAGGTGTATATGTATTTCAAACTGACAGCGCCCTGTGGTTCTCGGTGCAGTGCAGAATGACCCAGCAGCGGATGAACTGCAGAGAGAGGACTGTGAGTCTCATGACGACACGCTCAGATGCCACTCCAATCCTCATGTCCAACTCACCCAGCTCCTGAACACACAGGATTTACACGTTCAGGGTCACTTTGTGAATGGTAGAGCGAGTGTGTATATAGAGCGTCACCTGGATGAGGATGGCGGTGTTTTCGTCCACAGTGATGACATCATAATGGGTTCCACCCAGCTGCAGTGCAGACGGAGAGTGTTTCCTCTCCAGCAGAACCATATTGTACCTGCCAACAACAGTCTTTGTACATCAGCATACACTCTTAAAAATAAAGGTTCTTTATTGGCATCAATGGTTCCATAAAGAACCTTTAACATCCATGGAAACTTTCCATTCCACAATAGGTACCTCAGTGAAAAATCAGGTTCTTTTGATTTTTAAAATGTTCTTCACACTAAGAAAAAAAATATAATTTAAAAACTGTTAATTGAAAAATGAACCAAAAATGTTTTTTCTATGGCACCACTGCAAAAACACTCTTTTGGGACCTTTATTTTTTAAGAGCGTATACATTATACATAGCTTTGAATGCAAAACTAGAATGCTGAAGGAATGAGCCCTAAAACAAGGAAACAAGTTTGCATTTTTGAACTTTCAGTTCCACTGTTCCAAAGTAAATTGGGTTTCTGAATAGGATTTTGGTTAAATGCTTGAAATAAGGTCTGTGGTTAAGTGCCTAAGATATGTTCATATTTTATTTGGTGACAAAATATATCAGTAATACTCTACTCAAGGTTTTAAAAAAAATGTGGTTGCTAACAAGCTGCTATATGGGACTAAAGAGGTTTTTGGTGACATTAAACATCATGCTGAAAAGGGAAACTCACCTACTCACTAATCCGCTATTACAGCCTCATTGCGTTTATAAGCACTCTTGCAAACTATTCTAAATCAAAAATCAATATTAAATAAATAATAAAGACTGAAAGAGTTATCAAAGCTTAGTTGTGGTGAACACTGAAATCATGCAACTGTGGTATGGTTTTATTAGTCTAACTATAGAGAGAGAGAATAAACAAAAAAATATATTTATAATTTTGCAAAAGCTCTACATCTCAATGTGTTAGACTTCACGTGCTACTGCTAACCACCTTATTTTGCCCACTTTTTTAAAACAATGACAAAGTAGTTGACAAACTTTTGAGTAACTCACATTGTCTCCAGCGTGCGTTGCATCTTTAAGCGTTGCAGTAAACCATCAGTGACGAGCAACACAAATGGAATAGTGTCCAGATATGATGCAGAAGTAGATTCTTCTGAGAAATCTGCAAATGAATGATTCAAATAACCAAACACAAAAATTCAATATATTGCAACACTGAAAAAAAAAAATCTCATTGAACTAATCATCCTAATTTTGATATTTTATCAGTCAAAATACAGTATGTATTTGCAAATAAATAACATTGTGCTTGAATGAACAAAAATAATTTTTTGTTCACACAGCAATAACAAGCAACCTGACATTTTTCCAAACACTTGGATTCTATTTCTGCAGCGTCAACACTGAAACCTCACTGATCCAGAATCCTGCTCCACATAATAGTGCATTAAACATCAACATCATGTGAGTATTAGGTTTGTTGGACTCACTGGATTCAGGCACTGCAGTGGAGAAGGAGATAAAGTTGATGTTTTTCTCTGAACACACACTGCCGGAGGGTGAGTGACCCACAGAGTGAAGCTCAAACACCACGCTGAAACTCTGCCACGGGAAGTCAGGACCAATGTGCTGACTGCACACAACAAGACATTTACTGCAGGAGAGTCTGAGGAGAGAGGAGACAGACAATAACAGATAATACATTACATCAGACCATACATCTAGACCTCATGTATTCAATATAAAAATTAAAAAAAAAAAATAATAATAATCTATAAACCTGTCCATCACTTCTCTGCTCACAACTTTCCTCTTTCCTTCAACGGCGATGACTTCAGACACAGAGTTTCCTAAGCACACGCAGAATCAGACAGGACAATCACCACATAGTACCTGTCTTATAAAATCTGGAGGGTTCTTGAAAAGTTAACTCACCTCGTACCTGGTTGAGAGCTACAAGCAACTCTGTGTTTACACAGTTCACTGTCAAAACTAGAGCCTGCTCACATTCAACAACAATCATTAAACATTCACATGAAAAGTATGCTTAGTCAAGTAAATTTGATTTATAGTGCTTTTTACAACACATTTTTCAGCTTTACAGAATCATGACATTAAAGGGGACCTATTTACAAGATGTAAAATAAGTCTCTGATGTCCCCAGAGAGTATGTGAAATTTTAGCTCCGAATACCCCACAGATAAATATTTATAGCTTGTTAAAATTGCCACTTTTAGGGTATGAGCCCGAACGCGCTGATTTTGAGTATGTTGCTTTAAATGCAAGTGAGGTGTTGCTCCCATAGAAGAGGGTGGAGCTTCAAGAGCTCAAGCTCTGGCATTAGCAGTGCTAGCCTTTGAAAATAAACATTCCACTGTAGTGAAATTGTATTAAGTAAGTTAGGGTTTAGCTTTTAAAGAATCGAATCTTAAAAGATTCAAATTGATTTAACTGAACTGATTCAAATTTCCAATACACTTCGCCGGCTCCGTCCAGCGAATAGCTCGACTCTATTCTTGGCCGAAATTTGGTATTTAGTTAATTATGAGCTATTGTAGCGTTCTCTTTTAGGCAATGTTTGAATTCTAAGACTCACAACACAAGACAACATTTCTTTGTAATAAAATACAATTTATTGAGCTATCTCCTACGGTTACATGAGGCTAAATTATCTAAACACATACATACGACCACACACTCTCACACACACACACACACACACACAAAAGTCAATGGAATTATGCAGAATTTTGAGTTATGAAGGAAGTCTCAACTTCGGTGGTTATCAGAAAGTGAACAAAGCAGAGCTTAGTTCTATCTTTCCCATTAATAACTTTGCGCCGTTTTCAGCCAATAGATAAGAAATTTTGTTTTACTTGTTTAGAAGGTTGCGGCCGAGTCTTGTCCTCATCTCGTTGAGGGAATCCCCGGGCTTAGCTGATTGGCTGGCGAACCGTTGTTTGTCTGACCTCTCTTAGGAAACCCCAGCCGTGATTGGTGGGTTGCCTGGTTGGATGAGATGCGTTAGAAGTTCACTTTCCTTTCTCGGTTGCAGAAGTTGAAGATTTCAGAAGTCACAAAGTTTTCTTGAAGAGCTTGAAGTTTGGAATGAGGTGATGGTTTGATGCGGCGTATGAGCGCACAAGTTGAAGCAGTTTTCAAACCATGGCAAAGAGCGCTGATCCTTAGTTGAACATTAGAATTTAAGCAGGCCATGTTAGGCCCACCCCGGAGCTGGGGTACAAAATCCACTTGTTGCAAGGAGGAGCTCAGCTTCCTAGGCTCCGTTTCTCTGCATAAATTAACGAGCTGCCCGTGCCATCACGTGACCGAAAATCCTTGCAGGGTTTTGTTAATAATCTTGATAAACGTTATAACGTTACGGGATTTACCTAATTTCTACATTTCATCCACACAGAGTTGTTGCAAATAAAATATACTTTCGTTTAACACCAACCATGACACACACACATATTCATACCCTCATAATACATAGGTTAAAATGGTACCGACCTTATAATGGATAGATTAAAATAGCGTATGTTTTACTAACATATCAAGCATATCTAAGGCATAACACACATAATTTGGGAATACATTTTCATTACTTAAAAGTCCTGAATATTGTCTTTTGGATTTTTGGTGCACTTTTGCGTGTTTTCTTTGTCTGTCTGAAAAGGCAAATTTTCAGGAATGAATCCGAGGAGGGGCCGCGAGTGTCCCGAGGTCAGAAGGTATCCGGGAGGGGAGTTCTGGCATATGTTTAAGTCAGGCCTACAACTGTAAATCCATCGCGCGTTTGCTGATAAGTTTGTCAATTTATACGTTGGCTGGTCAAGGGTCCATTTACCATCTGGATCTGGTATCTTTCCCGCCAGAAGTTGGAGCTGACGTTCACGCACAAACATTTAGGGGACGTTACCGATTTTTTTCCGGGATATTTCCTTCGAAAATGAAATTTAACCAGTGTCCTCGGCTCAGACGAGGGGAAATTATGGCAACTACTATGTTCATTAGTGCATCTCAAAACACAACACTTGTAATGCCTCTTTGGCGCTGACACTGTATATATCTCCAGTAATTGCGGACTGCAGCTTCTCACTCAGACTCAGGGCTGTTAATGTTAATAATAGGGCAGAGACTTTTTCCCCTCAGTGATGTGAACAGAGGGAGAATCTGAAACAGCTCTTTTGGAGAGACTGTTCATGATTTATTGGTTTCATAAAAAAATTAGTTGGTGGATTTTTAACATTATAGGCTGGTTGTTTTCACACTGCAGCCAACTGTGTTCAAACACCTTATAAAAGTGATTTTTGCATAATAGGTCCCCTTTAATATTTATAATATCATGCCTTATAGTCAATAACATAGGTGATAATATATTTTACATTGAGATTTGCTATATAGTATAAATTGGTTCATGTAAGTGTACTGTATATATGCAAATAAAGTTCAACTTTACATAAAGTTGTGTGATAATATAGTTTAAACTGTAAATCTCACTTTAGTGTTGTGGTTAGAATGGGAATTCATCCATGTGTTGATTTGCTCCAGGAGCTCCAGAAGTTTAGGATTAGGCTCTTGTCTCTTCTGACTCAAATACTGCAGCACCTCAAACTTTCTCAACAGCTCATCCAGACAGCTCAGAGCACAGGAATCCTTCACATTAGCCAGGTAACCTAAACAAAGGCAGATTTTACAGGTGTGTGAGCTACACTATAATGATAAAAACATAAATGAGATCAGTTTATGCCAGACAGCAATGTCACAGAATTTGGCATATTTTAGATTAATAAACCAAAAGTAGGGTAGAAAGTACTTTTCCAATAATAATAATTAATAATAATAATAATAATAATAATAATAATAATATTACTATCCTTAAAACTTTGAAGGAATATTAGTTTTTCTTCTGTTTAAATTCGAACAGTAAATATCTGTTGTGCAGTACTTTGTTTGCCAATTAATTTGATGACATTTTAAAAGATTAAATTGATAATGTTTTATGCCACTGTTTTTGATCATAAATTTGTATTGAATCATAAATCCAGAAAAATTATAACAGACAACGCAGAATTTCTGGAAAAAAAATAAAATAAAACATTTCATAGGGCCCTATTGGGCTAAGAAACAGTTTCATGAACTCAATTGATTAGACATGCTTTTTGATTATTAAAAAAAAACTTCCTCTCAGCAATATTAGACCATTTTCTATGAGACATGAGTGTTTTTTGTCAGATATTTACCAGTGGCTGTGCTGAGGTCACATGTGAGAAGAACATGTTCCTTCAGCGTGACCAGAATATGTAGCAGTGTCATTTCATTAAACACACTGTCCCCATCTGCCACAAAAATAACACAAAATGTTTCTCATCAAAAGCCATCATGTAATGAGCTTTGGCTATTTCACATTGTTCTCTGCATTCTTATAATGTGTGAGAAGGTGTCTCCTCTGACTCTGTTCTGTCCGAAGCATTCTCCCTTGCTGCTTTAAGAGGAATCTTGTGAGTTCAGAAGACAGAGTACCAAAGTCTCTGTTGTTCAAAGCAGAGATGCCCAGCTCCTGCATTTTACTCAGAGAGGGCAGAGCCAATGCATGCAGCTCCCTATATGCATCTCTTTGACACTCTTCAGGAATAAACACAGAAATATGGCGATTCATTTCTCAAACCAAACAAATTTTTCAAGATTATGAATAAAAAAATAAAAATAAAAATAAAAAACGTACTTTTTGCAATATTCAAGATCTGAAGGCAATGATGATACCTGTGGCTTGGACATATACAGTCTTGCTGATGGTCTCTTGTTTCTCTTCACGGGGAAAGCTCGTCTCAGCGGCAATGACACTGCTTTGCGTTTCTGAGATGTGATTCACTGTTTTTATTCTGTTCTCTAGCAAGGCTTTTCCTGAAGAATTCTGACTCACATTTACCTCTGAAAGAAATTAGACAGAATAAGATACTTATCATTTCAGTCAGTGTTTAACTAACAACAAAATATGTCAGGAAGGTCCTCCCAACATTCTGCTGTTCCTTACAACATGAAACCCAAAGAAATCCCGATGGACAAAATCAAGTCCCGACATACATTTTTTTGCTCAAAAGTCATTTCACTTGAATATATGTAACAATAAGGAAGAAAAGTTCCAATAAACACTATTAATTCTCTCACTCTACCTGCAGATGTTAGACTGCTCCGTTGAGGTTTTTGCATTTGCATTGTTCTTAATGTCAAAAAAGACGACAAAGGGTTCAGGTCTTCATGAGACAGAACTACAGAATTATTTCGCTTTCTTCCTCTCAAACAGTTTGATAATGGAGATGATTTAGAGATCATATCTTCTCTTCTCTGTTCTGACTGCTTAGGAAGGGTTTGTATATTGGATATCACTTCAATATGTTTAACACTGGGCTTCGGTGAAGAAAACTTAGACTTCTCAATCACTTCAGAGATGACGGGCTGCTTTTCTGAGGGACTTATGGAGGAATTCCCAGAGCATCTTTCTGTTGGACTAGACTGGTGTTGCTGTATCTCTGCAGCTTTACAGTGTCCTCTGGTTGTTGTCACTGTAGAACTGTCTTGTTGGTGAGACTCCATTATAAAGAACTTCACAGTCGTACCTCTATTCACCTGTGCAGGTACAGCTGACTGCAGAGGTTTACTCTGGGAAAGGTGAACTGCAGTGGGATGACCTGAAGGTGGCAGTGCTGAGAAACCAAAATAACATTTATACAGGTGCATCTCGAAAAATTAGAATATTGTGAAAAAGTTAATTTTTTTCTGTAACTTGTTTCAAAAAGTGGAACTTTCATATATTTTAGATTCATTAAATGTAAAGTAAAACACTTCAAAAAAAATTTTTTTTGTTTTAATTGTGATGATTAGAGCTTACAGCTCATGAAATTCAAAAATCCAGTATCTCAAAATATTAGGATATTTCCTAAGATTAATCAAATAAAGGATTTGCAAAACAGAAAAGTTCAAGTTCTTTAAAGTATGTTCATTTCTGCACTCAATACTTGGTCGGGGCTCCTTTATCCCAAATTCCAGCATCAGTGAGGTGTGGCATGAAAGCGATCAGCCTGTGGCACTGCTGAGGCACTATTGAGCCTTCAGCTCGTCTTTATTGTTGGATCCACTGTTTCTCATCTTTCTCTTGAAAATATCCCATAGATTCCATATGGGGTTCAGGTCAGGCATGTTGGCTGGCCAATCAAGCACAGTGATATCATGGTCAGCAAACCACTTGGAAGTGATTTTGGTATTGTGGGCAGGTGCTAAAGTCCTGCTGGAAAAGGAAATCAGCATCTCCATAAAGCTTGTCAGCAGATGGAAGCATAAAGTGCTCCAAAATCTCCTGGTAGACGACTGCATTGACTTTGGACTTGATAAAACACAATGGACCAACACCAGCAGATGTCACGACACCCCAAATCATCACTGACTTCAGAAACTTCACACTGGACTTCAAGCAGCCTGGATTCTGTGCCTCTCCATTCTTCCTCCAGACTCCAGACCTTGATTTCCAAATGAAATGCAAAGTTTACTTTTATCTGAAATGAGGACTTTGCACCACTGAGCAACAGTCCAGTTCTTTTTCTCCATAGCCCAGGTAAGATGCTTCTGACGTTGTTTCCGTTTCAGAAGTGGCTTGGTAGCCCCTTTCCTGAAGACGTCTGAGCGTGGTGACTCTTGATGCACTGACTCCATCTTCATTTCCACTCCTTGTGAAGCTCTCCCAATTGACTGAATCGGCTTCACTTGACAGTATTCTCAAACTTGCGGTCATTCCTGTTGCTTGTGCACCTTTTCCTACCCAATTTCTTCCTTCCAATCAACTTTGCATTTAATATGCTTTGATACAGCACTCTGTGAACAGCCAGCCCCTTCAGTAATGACCTTCTGTCACTTACCCTCTTTGTGGAGGGTGTCAATGATTGTCTTCTGGACCATTGCCAAGTCAGCAGTCTTCCCCATTATTGTGGTTTCAAAGAACAAGAGATACCCGGAATTTATACTGTAGGGATGGTCATTTAATGAAACTCAAATGTAAATATTCTAATATTTTGATATGCTGGATTTTTTACTTTCATGAGCTGTAAGCTCTAATCATCAAAATTAAAACAAACAAACAAACAAAAAAAAAAAAACTTTTGAAGTGTTTTACTTTACATGTAATGAATCTAGAATATATGAAAGTTTCACTTTTTGAAATAAGTTACAGGGAAAAAAAAAAAAAAAAAAAAAAACGGTTGCACAATATTCTAATTTTTTGAGATGCACCTGTATGAGACTTTTTTTTACTGCACAAAGATAGGAATAGTCCACATTTGGTACAAGTTGTGCTCAATCAACAGCCCTTATATTGAAACTTATATTGTATTATTTGAGCTGTAAAATTGTTTTCTTTTTCTCTTTGTATACAGCTTTACACAAACAAGGTTAGTAAGTGATTTACTCACACTAAAATCAAGTCAACGTGTATTGTTTGCATCTTGTTGCTATACTATTAAAACAGTCATTATTTTAACGTTGATGGATTAGCCCCTTTTACTGCAATTGTGCACTACTGGTCAAAAGTTTGGAACAATATTTTTGTTTGTTTGGATTTTTTTTTAAATGTTTTTGATAGAAGTCTCTTATGCTCATCAAAATTCAGCTTTGCCATCACAGAAGTAACTTTACAGTTAACACAACAGCATTTCTAGACTTTCCATTTTCCAATTTTGTTTGTTCACACTTCAAGTATGAGCAATAACAGTGTCTCCCTTATTAAGCAAACAATTATGACTGGAAAATATACATTTAGGTTTATCTGAATGAAATGATGAGAGAAACTTAAAAAGCTCACCTGCATTTGAAGCACACTTACTCAGCAACTCTGTAAACACACAACATTAACATACAGAACTTATGAGTAGTATTTCATTCTAACAAAATCTTAAAACCATAAATAAAATATAACAAAAAGAGTAATATTGCCTTCTGTCTTTTATATAGTTTTTTTATTTTTTAAAGTGAGACAAATATTGTATTCCGTCTTACCATCTATTTTCTCAAAAGACAGTGGTGAGAATGTTTCATCCACATGTGGCTTTCTCACAGCTCTCTTACAGTCTTCTGTGAACATTTTCTTAGTATAGATGGAGAGATTTCTGAAGACGTTTTCAGGAAGCATCACTGTACTGCCAGTGAGGTGAAACTGGCCCATATTGTCTTTGGGTTCTGCAACCTGTTCCATCTCCACCTTCAGGAGTGTGAGAAGCTCTGGGAGTGTCTGAATGTGGACCAATGGCTTAATTACCTGTGGTTCTGTACAAAAACACAATGGAGTTTAAGGGCTCTAAAAAAAAACATTTATCATCTAGCCATCAATACTTGACTAAAGAACAAAATGGCTAAGATAGGAATATTTGTGTGAATGTATATACACACTTCTATTCTCACATTATTTTCTACACATTACCAGCAAGTAAAAAATGAGCCACACATTGGGGATGTTTCTCTGCCATCCAAACAGCTTTTTCCATATTTTCACAATCACTGTCTGACATGAAATGCCTGGAAAAAGTACATTAAATATTATTTACTTTATCATATATTCCATTATTATGAGCAGTGTTTTCATTGATTCTAAAGTCAACATGAAAATAATATTGACCCTATTTACTTTATAGACCTTAATCAGGTTAGACGCCACAGTGAATTTAACATGGATGAAAACGAGGTTGTGAGGAATAGATTTACGGTTTTTACAATGGCACACGGTGTATAAAGGTATAAAAGAAGAAAATTGGTTGTGAATGCCATTTCATGTTGAAATGGCAAGCCTGTACTAGATGTCTCAACATATTTAATGCACCAAATATTTACAGCCTTCTCTCCCTGTTATAACAAAAACAACAAACTCACTGCTTGTAAACTGGTGACAGAATCTCAGCTGACAGCTGTCTGCTGGACATACACAGGTCTGGTAGACACAGTGTATGACTACATGGTGAAAGAAGCAGGTCTAATTCCATCTCAGCATAAGACCTCGAAGCAACTGGAATGAAAGGTTTTGAAGTCACTGGAGATTAGAAGAGCAATCTACAGCAGGAACCACACTATGATTGTGATTAAATATGAACAGCAATTTCCGATACCTGGAGATTGTGGCTCCTTGAAGGTGATGTTAGCAAAGCAGCTTTCAGGCATTTCCAGGACCTCCAACTCAGCCATGTGTTTATCAGCAGAGGTGACTATTATAATTCAAATATAATTATTATTGACTTTTATACAAACTATAACGGCACCAAAAAGCACACTGTCTGATTGTAACTGCATTAGATAACAAAATATAAAAGCAAATGTCATTTGCACTTTTGAGTTATTGCTTCATTTTTTAAAACCTAACAAATGTATTTATTTTTTTATTCAAATGATAAGCTTGGACAGTGTACTTGTTCTATCTTCTTTAAAATAAACATCTTTGCTTTGATATTCTGTTATCTAATGCAAATGACATTCAGACACTTTTAATTTCCAAATACTCTTTGGGGGCATTGTATATTTTTTGCTATGAATGTGTCAAGTTTTACCTTCTTTGAGAAGATCTTTTAAAGGGAAACATTCTTCTATTGGTTCACAGGTGACATTTAGAAAATCTTGCATTTGTGCAAAGGAATAATTGGGCTCATGTCTTGGAAAGCAGTCCATATGAACTTCAACAGGCAACATCAGAGACTGTTGAGAAATCATAGATGGTATTTTAAATATACAAAACTTTTTCATTAGCTGCAAATAGCACAACCAAGATATTTACTTTAACATAGTTTTGAAGATTACCTCTTCGTTCAGTACTGCCTCTTTTTTGAACTCTTCTGTAGCATTTAAAGTAAACGTGGCACCTGTTACCTTGTCTAACACTGCATCATATGAAGCACAGTGTCTAGAAGGAGGAAATACAGGCGAGTCGAAAATATAATTTCAGTGCATCAGATGACAAACTGACACAGGCATGGTTTCTATCTTCCTCTGAGCCAGGTTACAACTATTTGTTCAATTCTCAAGTCAGCTTTCACATGAGTGAATGATTCTGATTTTTTTATGCCTAATCCCTAATGTTATGCTTTATGTTGTACCTAAAAATAACCTCTTCTAAGAGATTTACTGATGAATTGAGAACTGGATCCGAGACAATAATGATGTTCAGCCTCTGAAGCATCATTTGAAATGGTGGTAGGTGGCTTTTGAACTGCTGCAGATGGTCACTGAATATCACCTCCTCTGGCAGAGAAAGATCTAAGATTTAGGAGACAAGGAGAGGACGGATTAACATCTAGATTTTCCATTATGAGCGCATAAGCTAAAATTCATACGTCTGTGGTCCAAGAACATATAAAGAACTCTTTGAAAACCCATTTGAAAGCAAGCTGTGTGATTTTAGGTATTTTTAGCACACATCTACCCATTTTTAGTACAATACCACAGCCAAAAATCTACTGGTACAATATAATAAATACAGAAATGACACAAAATAATACTGAATACTCCAGCTCTCACCATCACAGCATGTATCTGGTGTACATGGACTAAAACTCTCTTCCCAAGGTGATCTGGTGGTACTGCTCACAACTCCATCTAGAAGCCAGAGAGCTTCTGAGGTAGAAATACTGCACTGAGAGGCAGGGTTAGAACTGGGAACCACTTCCTCTTGATCTCTTCCTGTCTGCAACACATTAAACCTAAACACAACCCATTCCAATATAAAGAACCTGCATTTAAGGGAACAGTTCACACAAAAATAGAGATTTGCTGAAAATGTCCTGTAGATGTAGATGAGTTTGAGATTTGGAAAATTTAGCAGTAAATCACTTGCTCACCAATGGATCCTCTGCAGTGAATGGGTGAGAGTCCAAACAGCTCAAAAAAACTTCAACCCATTGCTTTCGAGCTAAAATACAAGTCCTCTATCCATAACAAAACTTCCTCCAGTGAAAAAGTCATCTCATCTGAATCAGGAGAGGAATAGGCACAGATCAAGAACTGTTTACAAGAGAAAACAGTTCTAAACAAATAAGTTGGTGGATTTTGATGTGAGACCACAACATTGTATGGACTTTTTCACTAAAGGAAGCGTTTTTATGGAATATGATCGACTGGATTGCTTGTGAATTATTGTGATGTTTTTATCATCTGTTTGGACTCTTATTCTGAGAGCACACATTCACTGAAGAGGATCCAGCAAGTGATGTAATGCTAAATTTCTCAGAATCTTTTCATGATGAAGAAACAAACTCATCTACATCCTGGACGGCCTAAGGGTGGATACATTTTCACCAAATTTTCCATTTTTCATTTAAACACAACTGAGAGAAATTTAATCTTCAGGAGAGATTTAATCTGCAGACACAAATAAAAAAGAAGCTGAGATAGATTGTATTTAAGGACGTTACAGAAACGGTTCAAACCTCTCCAAACAGTCACTGAAACGTGTGCTGGCCTTCAAATCATCCATTACAGACCCAGTCACTTGTAGAGTACAAACTGAAGTTTTGTGCTCTGTCAAAAATGACACAAGTCAACGTTGGTATGATATCTTTGGACATCACAAAAAGTCTCCAGGGCTTAGTTAGCAACACAGATATTTACAGGACATTATTTTAAAACCAAAGCTGCTCGTCAATACAATGAAAGCAACTTATTTCATATTCAGTTAAACACAAACATGGCACACTTACTCCATGGTACTCTGTAAGCGTTGTCCTGCAGGTGTCCGTTGTGTGGGTAGATGTTACTGACCAGCTGGAACGGAACCGGAAGTTCTAACAAGCTAATCATCATTCTGTGTCTGACCGAGGCCTGAAACAGATGGCATCTCAATATTTAAAAGTTTGTGAGCTTTACAAATTATTTATTTGATATTTTTATATCGGATTGTACCCTTATTCTAGTTTTTATACTACTGACACCCTGTCAATTTTTCTGTTTTATTTTGTATGCATGCATCATTGTATAATGTTCAATATTTGCATTTGTATGAAAGTGCACGAATAATGTTAATGTCGTTTTATATTGAAAAAAAAAAACATCTCAATAATGTTGTAAAACCTAAAATATTGTTCAGAATACAATGGAAATCAGACTGGGAACCACTTATCTATAATCTATACCAGTGGTTTTCAAACTTGTTCCTGGGGACCCACAGCTCTGCACATTTTGCATGTCTCCCTAATTTACACACCTGATTCAGATCATCAGCTCATTAGGAAAGAGCTCCGTGAACTCAAATGAGTGTGTCAGATAAGGGAGACATGCAAAATGTGCAGAGCAGTGGGTCCCGAGGAACAGGATTGAAAATCACTGATCTATACTATTCTCTGTTATAGGTCAGTGATGGGAACTCACCTCAGAGATGTAATCAATACCTTTAAACCCGACAGTCATGAAACTGGCACTGTGTTGGGTTTGACCACAGGAACTCATGTTGAAATCACACCAAAGCAGCTTAAAAAATAAACAAAAAAAATCTAAGAATTTACAAGATATCAACTATATCTTGTTGTGGAATAATCTTCACGCGATTGGAGTGCAGTTTCAAGAAAAAGTACACATTTTACGTTACATTTTTAAAATGGTCTGGTTTTGATGAGGCCTGTCAATTCGATGCGATCGCGCTGAATATATCGTGAAATATCGGTTCTGTTGAAATGACGAGCGATAGAGTAATTAAATTCATTTAATTAATACAAGACAACCGAGTTAAACCGGTCAGTTGTGCACTTAAAACTGGACATAACTAACAAATCTAAACTAAACCTGTCTGAGGGGAGACATTACACACGCGCGCTCTCTCAGTGATTGACAGGTTGAAGTTACGCGACGACCACGCCCACTTCACTGATTCATCAAATAATGAAAATAAATTTAATTTAACATTTGATTCATCATTTGAGCTGCTGTTTTATTGATTGATTTTTATTTATTATTTGAGCATTTTATTTATTTAAATTTTGCTAAGAAAAAAACTTTCCATTATGAAATTCATCCCACAGTTTCCACCAAAATACCAGGCCTATATTTACCATAGTAAAACCATAGTAAAACTGCCACCATTAGCCAGGGTTATTTTGTTGACTAAAAGTGAAACCATAACCAGAAAAAAACAAAAAAACAAAACCTAAACTGATATAAAATATATTTTAAAAAAAAATACTTACACTTATTTTACTTCAGCAGGTACTATAGGCAACATTTCACATTTTTATTTCCCATTGAAATAAAAATGAATAAAACCTGTATACATACGAAAAATAAAAAATCCTAATAAAAATGACAAAAAAACAAAAACAAATAAACTTTAACCAAAATCAATTTAACAAAAAAGTACATATAAAAATTAGATTCTAAATATTAATAAAACTATGAAAGTATCTTAATGATGATAAAATAGCACTATTAACCTCAATTAAGACTCCATATAATTTTTTTATGATAATTACTGTTACTGTGGTGAAATAAAATTGTATAATTTAATTTATGGTGTCATGAAAATCAGTAGCCTGTACCTGATGAAGACACATGTGCATACTGTTATTTTATGTATTTTTGAACAGTTGAAAGCATTTACTATTTACTAAGCATTTACTAATATTTTAATATTCCAGACATACCATTTCATTGTCATACTGAAGAATAGTGGTAGTGCACTGCCATCTAAAGAACAGATAATTGATGCTTGGACCATGATTAATGCTTTTTGCAGCTGTATTTTCATTTTTTATTTTTCTTATTTTTCTACTTTACATTTTCTTTCCTCAAGTGTTTTAGTTGTTTTCATTATAATAAAATATAGTCCTAAATTCATTAATACTATTGCAGGATGTTTCTGAATGATGACACAACTTGACTCCTCAGTTTTACAAAGAGATTGGCTTTATTTCAGAACAAATCAATCAGTGTAAGATGTTAAGATTGGTGCAGAAAAAAATGTGGGACTTGACTTTTTACAGTACCTGTGTGGGAAAAAGAAAAAAAGAAAAACATTGAAAGTGCTAACAAGACATAAAGCACAACATTTTCATTCTGTCAACTAATAAAAATAAAACAATGCAGTCTCACCAGCTGTACCAGTATCCCATGACAATGACTGAGCCAACAGCACTTATGGATCCAAAAGTTACAAGAGCAGATATCTTCATGATGTAGGATGCTCCTAAAGTGAGAAGAGAAATGATTTATATTAAACCACTTCACTTTTTTTTTTTCTTTTTTGTTTTTTTTTTACAATTTTCAGGTGGCATACAGCAGTGATAGATTTATGATCTTTACCTCTGGCTTTAGCCCAGATCACACAGGACTGTGTTCTAGACTACCAAAGAAAACACAGAGAGAGAAATTAGAGAACCTATCAAAAAAGTATTAAATGCACTCATTTTACAGGTCTTTTAAAGTCATCTACCCACTTTTCCCCACTGACACACAGTGCGGAGGATGACATAATAGTCTTTTCCATTTTCCAGAGGTGCGTTGAAGAAGTCTCCATACAGCTGCTGATCCCCTATGGTGAAGTTGATTTCTG
This sequence comes from Spinibarbus caldwelli, assembly GCA_039654775.1. Taxonomy (NCBI): domain Eukaryota; kingdom Metazoa; phylum Chordata; class Actinopteri; order Cypriniformes; family Cyprinidae; genus Spinibarbus; species Spinibarbus caldwelli. Next base: position 6,121,942 of record CM077222.1, on the reverse strand, counting down.
CGGCCAGACCACTGAGTTGTATCTGGGCCGTGACGTAGCCTGTGTCACATCTCTGCTGCGCGAAGAACCGTGGACTTACAGACGAGCTGCAGTCAAACAGCATCACGCCCTCGACTGGTATCACGAACACCTGGTAGATACTGAACACGCAGACACACACACACACAAAAATAAAATCATTCACAGCAACTGAATACAGAATTATCTACAAATAGTTGATATATTCGGTATATGCTGCAGGGATCAAATAGCAGGGTTTTTAAACCTGCAGGTTTATTTGCAATTTTTGTCTATTTAGAGAATTCAAGAAAGAATTGAAATATTTAAAGGGGTAGTCCATCCAAAAATGAAAAAAATAAATAAATAAATAAAGTTTGGTCATTCTTTACTTTCCTTCAAGTTCTTCCAAACCTGTATGATTTCTTCTGTGGAACATAGAAGAAGATATTTTGAAGAATGTTGGTAACTCGTTTCTGTTCCCACTGACTTCTGTTGTATGGACAAAGATGTTACTATGGAAGTCAATGGGAACCAAAACTCTTTGGCTACCAACATTATTCAAAATATCTTATGTGGAACACAAATGTTGGTAAACAAATTGTTTCGGTTCCCGCTGATTTCCATTATATAGACAAAAAAATACAATGGAAGTCAATGGGAACCGAAACGGTTTTATTCTTCAAGATATTTTCTTTAATGATAACAGAATTTTAATTTTTGGGTGGACTATCCTTTTAATATTTTCATATTTTATTACTATATCAATATTTGAGACTGTACTATTTCCAGGTCGCTAATTAATTCAGCAAATTTAGATCATCTAAACTCCTTTGTACAAAAGTTCAGATCTGAAGTTCATCATGTTTTGGTTCTGAAGTGCTGCTGTCATAAAAGCAAAGGAGACACACCAAAGACATCCTCAAATTCAAGTTTTTCAGTTCACATTTTCAAAAAAAAAAAATGTTATGCTGATAATATAATTGAAATTAAAACATTTATATTAAATTAGAAAAGAATACAAAATAGAAGCATTTTCAGTCTTTTCTCACAGTAAATTATGTACTCAGATGCAGAGCTGGCCCAAGGCATAAGCAAACTAAGCGGCTTCTTAGGGCCCCTGTGGCCACCAGAGAGCCCCAAAGAGTAGCCTACATGAAATGATAGTTTATTTTATTTAATTCTTGATATATTATGTCAATGGACAGTAGTAATTATACGAAAGCGCAATATTATATAATTAAATACTCTATACATATCATTTTATTATTTCCATTGCGACGTGACCGTGTTGATAATATGTGCTGGACGCTGCCGTGTGGATCCGTCTGATTAACATCACGTAAATTCACCTATTTCTCACGAAATACATGAAAGTAATTGGCCAATTAGCTGGGAGAAAAACAGAGTAAAATTTGAGTAAAAACCCCCTGATCAGATCAGACCACCCCAAACCCCCCAGTTAATTAGCATAGCCGTATCTTTTTGTTTTAGGGAAGTTTGTGTTTGAACATCAAAACATCAGCAAATAGACATCTTAATATATTATAATATAACATTTTACTTAGTTTTAGATTAATGTTTTTGTATTCTGCATAAAAATAACTTTCCTGGGTATATATTTTTGTAATAAAAATAAGCTTCTGTTTCATAAACTGATAACAGCTTTGCTATTATATTCCAATATCATTATGCCTCTATTAGCTAGATATAGATTAAGAGTTGTTTTATATGTACAGATGCTCTCTGTTGTGTTTAATATTCATTATAAAAAAGTATGACTTGTAATAAATGTACAACTTCGATTAATATTTATGTTGTTAAAATAAAATTCTGTTCTGTAAATGCACCGAGGGGCCCCCAAATAAAATTCCTGCTCAGATGGCATTAACTGTTTATGTAAAGCAATGTTAAATGTCCTTACCATATTGAGTCAAGTGTGTTGGTGGATCTCCGTAATTTCAGAGTGGGCGATGAAGCCTCTACCTCACTATAATTGATTTCTGGGGTGAGGGGAACTAAAAGAGAACAAGAAATACAGTGTACAAGTCATTATACAAGTATACAGTACGAATAGTTTTATTGTTTTACAAATCAGTAAGCACCATGCAAAGCACTCATAAACCCATAAAACCCTGTTTTAATGCAAGTGTTTGGGTCTTAACATGAAATCAGAATTTTACTGTTTATTAACATTTCTCCGTTTAATTTTAACTTGACGTATTAAAATAACTGAGACATGTTAAAAATAATAAAAAATGAATAAAAATGATCAAATAAAAAATATTAAAAATAAAAACACAACAAAATTACTAAAAAATTAACTACAATTAAAATGAACACAGAAAATATAAAAATGAACACTGATAGGCATTTCATTAGGCAGGTCTATAATGCAAACTTTCTAAAAAGTAATTTAATGGCAGTTAATGTGATACATAAGTTACATATAAGCAACAACAATATAGACTGAAACCAAGCATTATATCTTGATAAACTTGACCTGCGCTGAATATTTTTCACTGATTTTCCTGTTTCGATCAGAAATGTTACATTACACAAGTAAAAATTAATTGTAAATATACTGCCTTTTGGAAGCAGCTTTTGTTTTGTACCCGGTATGCTAGTGTTTGCTGTAACTGTAGACGTGGCTCGAGTGGACTCGGCTGTAATGGTTATGGTGTAGTTTGTGGCAGGCAAGAGATTCAAACAGAGAACAGGCCACAGGGCAGAGGAGCTGAATATCTTTTTCCTCCTGTCACTGAACAGCTGCTCAAAGTCTCGCAATCCAACGAATGTCACCTGTGATGAGATACATAACCTCATTTATGATTAAAGAAGACAACTTGTGCAAAGAAATAGCTGGATTTCATTAATAAATGAATACTCACTGTGTATTTCTCCCTATAACCCTTATTCTCTGCATTCCAGCGCAGGCATCTTTCATTAATCACCACCAGATCGTTAATTGTCAGTTTCAACTCTGTAACACACCAAATCAGATACAAATTGGACCAGACCTTATGCTGGCAGACACACTTCTGAGACTGTGGTTCAGTATCCCACAGTGCTGAACAGTGAGGATGTGTACCTTTGCAATGCAGGGTGGCGATCTGCCACTTTCCTGTGATGTCACATATTGAAATGTCACTTCCTGTGTGTCTGTAGTGTCCTTTAACACAGCGGTGGATCACTGCAGTGCTGTTGTCCCATGCTACCTCTGCGTGAGGCACCTCTGGCGCAGGGCCACAATGTGCTATAGACAGAAAAACACAGAATGACAGATATGGTTTTGAAATTTGTGGATCTAAATATAGATATATAACATTTGTTACAAAATATAAGGACTTGAATTTGTTCTGTTATTCTAATTGTAATTCATTTTCATGCTATTTTGCTGCTGCAGGGTTATTTCAGACAGTCGGTTTATCCATAGACGTATACCTTATCATCTTAACTACCAAAAATAAATAAATAAATGAATGAAAATAGAAAAACAACAACAACAATAAAAAACCTACTGCTCATTTTCACCATTATTATAAATAAATGTTGATTTAAAAGTTCATGTAGCACACATTGTCCCCATATCATATGTATAAATATAAAACAGTAAAACATTTGATTAAAAATCCAGAAAATACAGTAATATTGTGAAATATTATTACATTTTTATTATTTACATTTTTCTGAATATATTTTAAATTAAAATTTATTACTGTGATGCAAAGCATCATTCCTCCAGTCTTCAGTGTCACATTATCTTTCAGACATCATTCTAATATGCTGATTTGATGTTTAAGAAACATTTCTTATTATTATCAATGTTGAAAACAGTTTTGCTGCCTTTTAGGTTTTTTTTTTTTTTTTTTTAGTATTCTTTGACCAATAGAAAGTTCAAAATAACAGCATTTATTCGAAATAGAAAACTTTTGCAACATTATCAATGTCTTATGTGTCAATTTTTATAAATTTAATGCATCCATGCTGAATAAAAGTATTAATTTCTTTTAAAAGAAAGTCTTTAAAACAATCTTACTGACCTCAGATTTTTGAATATAGAGTACATCATTATAGCAGGAATTCAGTTCAGTTTACCTGTACATGTTACAGACACTTTTTCCCATGTTCCATCTGATGTACATGTTGTCATGTTTTTGTCACTCTCCTGTTTGAGTCCATATTTACATTTGTACTGAACCACACTGCCCAATGTAGATGCTTTGTTCCAGTGTATATCTGTTAGTGGGAATTCTGGGGGAGGCCCACAGTTTATCTCTGTTCAATGGGACCAGTGTAAAGTGTTAGAAATAAAATGACCACTGCAAAAATGCTGCATACTCTTTATTTCCAACTGAAACTATGTATGATGACCTTAAAATGTAAAGCAGCTTATATGTTGCGTTCCACGAAAGAAAAAAGACATATACGTTTTGAATGACATGAAGGTGAGTAAATGATGACAGAATGTTGTCAGTACCTTCACATCTCAAGTTAACTTTGCTCCACTTTGCTTCTGAGTTACACAATGACACATTTCCTTCACCCACAGTGCGGTATCCAGCTTCACACACATAGAGGGCCACAGAGCCCAGACTGGAGCTGTTATTCCATAACACAACTGAGTGAGGTAGTGAGACGGGGACGCCACAGTCTACTTCTAAACAAACACATACAGACACACTGTACATGTGCATACACATATTATCAGCTTATTAAAGAGAACAGCACTGAAATATCACATGGGTCATTCTCAGAAAATGGACAGACTACGTTAAAGGAGTAGTTAAACCAAAAATTAAAATATGCTGAAAATGTACTCACGTACTCAGTTTGCTTCTTCATCTGAACAGATTTGGAGAAATGTAGCATTACATCACTTGCTCACCAATGGATCCTCTGCAGTGAATGGGTGCCGTCAGAATGAGAGTCCAAACAGCTGATAAAAACATTACAATAATCCACAAGTAACCCACACTACTCCCGTCCATCAATTAAGGTCTTGTCAAGTGAAAAACTATGTGTTTGTAATAAAAAAGAGTAATCATTGCTTTCATAATCCATAATATTGCGGTGTCCAGTGAAAAAGTGATCTCATCTGCATCAAGAGGGAAATATGCACAGATCAAGGACTTCTTACCACAACAATCCAAAACAAATACGTTAGTGGATTTTGATGTGAGTGGACAACAGTGGATAGACTTTTTCACTGCAGGAAACATTATGGACGTGTATTTAAGACAGAATGTGATGGTTTAAAGCTAACATCTTAATGATTAATTTATTTATTTCAAACATGCAGCTTTTTACCTCACCAGACATTGAATGATGGACTAGAGTCACGTGTGTGATGTTTTTATCAGCTGTTTGGACTGACGGCACCCATTCACTGCAGAGGATCCACTGGTGAGCAAGCGATGTAATGCTACATTTCTCAAATGTCTGTTCAGATGAAGAAACAGATCTACATCTTGGATATCCTACAGGTGAGTACATTTTCAGCAAATTTAAATTATTGTGTGAACGATTCATTTGTTGTCACAAAGGATACACCTATAATATTATAAGCCTAACAAAAAAATTTTTTTAAATCACAGCATGATGGGACAAATTTTTTGCTGAAAATGCATGAAGCATTTAAAAAAAAAACAACAACAACAACTGACTGGAGCTGAATAATCACACTATTATCTTCAGTAGAGCAGCTTTACAGTTGAACTGAGTTTGTTTCATAACTAAAAAACTTTTAAAGGGATAGTTCACCCAAAAATGAAAATTCTGTTATTAATTACTCACCCTCATGTCGTTCCAAACCCGTTGATTGTGTAAGGACCCTTGCTGTCTATGGGAGGATCAGAGAGCTCTCAGATTCAAACAAAAATATCTTAATTTGTGTTCCGAAGATGAACGGAGGTCTTACCCTCATGTCGTTCCAAACCCGTGAGTAATTAATGACAGAATTTTCATTTTTGGGTGAACTATCCCTTTAACATTCACACTGTTATTGAACTATTGAACTAAACTGAATTAAATTTGAACTAAAATGTCACAGTTTCATGAGAATGACCCATTTACAAAATAAAGAGAGAAAATGTAAAAAAGAAAAAAAAAGCGTAAAAATATATACCTTGACACAGAAAATCAGGATGACTCCATATTCCCTCTGAATCACAAACTGACATATCTCCTTCCCTAACATTATGAAATCCCTCAATGCACTTATAAGAAACACTAGATCCAACTTTAGTGTCTCCTCTCCATATCATAACAGAGAGGGGGAGAGAGGGCGGTACTCCACATTTCACCTCTAAGAAACAACCAAAACCTTAAAAACGTCTTCAGTTTACACATTACATACAAAGTCAGTTCATTTATTTAAAAAAAAAAAAAGTTAACTGAGTTTAAAAAAAATATGTAAACAATTACCTTCGCACAACAGAGTTGGTTTTGTCCAGTAACCGTTCTCATCGCACACAGATATATTAAGTCCTTGTTTAGCATGGTAACCGTGTCTGCAGTGATATGTTACAGTGCTGTTAAATGTGACTCTGCCATTCCATATGTGTACAGTGAGGGGTAGATTAGGTGGCTCCCCACACACAATCTCTGTTGAGAAGGAAATGACATGTCAATAGTCAGGACTGAATCACTGCAGTATAAAGAGGATTTACATTGCTTAGGGTGGAAATTATGCACTGTGAAAAATCAGAAGTTGAGAAAGCTCAAAGACATGAGGCAACCAGCTTCAGGACTTTTCTGAATATACTCAAGTCATAGCAACATATGTTTTAGCCTTAATTTTATTGTTTGGACTCTCATTCTGATGGCACCCATTCACTGCATAAGATCCATTTGTAAGTAAATGATGTAATGCTGAATTAATACAAATCTTAAGAATTCTTAATCTTAAAACATAAGAATTAAAGTTTTTTTTTTTATTAAACATAATCATAATATGTTCTATAAACTCCAAAATAATAATGTTTTTTACTTGTGGATTTAAGGCTTGCATTACATATAATGATGTAGAACCTCATTGGTTTGCCTAATTTAATGGTGGCTTGAAACACAACTTTTACTCAAAATATAATCAAACAATACACAGAGCTAAAACATCTATTAATTGTGCATAACAAATATTTATGTAATTATAAGTCTCCATGCTTTGAGCAAAAACACAAATTAGCAGTCAGATGGGCCCCAGAAGGTCATATTGTAAGTTCTTGTATGTTCAAAACAATATTTTAAGTTAGATTTAAATACTGAATATCACAAAAGCAAGAGACAACAATTTTTGCCTGAAAGATTTGCAAACGCTCCTATGCACAACATTACATTTTGTCTGCACTGGGCCAAATTTATGTATAATATCCCAAAAGGTCATCACACTCTCACAGTTATCTTTATAGGATACATGCAGATCAAAGGCATAATTCAACCAAAAATAAACACTGTGTCATCTTTTATTCAGAATGCAGTTTCAAACTTGTATTTATTTATTTTTTGTATTTATTTATTTATTTATTTTTTGTATGACTATCTTCTGTGGAGCACAAAAGAAGTGTTTTTTCTGAGCTGCTCTTTTGCATACACAAAGGAGAAAGGAGATTTTTACTGTCAATGTGGAAAAAGGACAAAAAACACCATAAAACAAGCATAACAGCCACAGCATGTGAGACTTAAGTGTTAACAAACTACACTGTTTTTTGTATGTCTTGTACACTGAAAAAAAACAAGTTAAATTTACTTAATTTTTATTTTGCAAGTTTTTGCATACATATTTAAGTAAAATTTAAATATGGAATTAAGTAAAATCTACTTAACTAAGTTATGTAAAATGAGCAAAGGAAATAAGTAAATTTAATGTGGCCAGGTAGAGTTTGATGAGTAATTTCTACTTAATTATTTTAAGTTTACCCTGCAATACTCAAATACATTTCACTCAGTCATGGTTTGTAAACCTTACTCAAACAACATAGCACTGAAAAACAAAATGCCTATAAAGCATGTGGTTAAGTTACAATCATGTATGTAAGCAAGTAGATAGCTCATTATTCTTTTTAAGGTAATATGTTGACTCAATATAGTTATTAACTGAATGAACACAGAGACCTGAAAACTTGGCACATGATACACAATGACGGTGACAATCAGTGAATAGTGTTTGAGTATGAATGGGTCATTCTGAGTAAAAAATTAACTCCAGATGTCACAAAACAGCAAATTACTTAACCTAACAATAAAAGCAGTGTAAAACAGTGTAAATACATCTCGAAAACAGCACAAAAAAAAAAATTACCTTATTAATTATTCATGCCCAAGTGCATGATAGGAACAACGGGATCATGACGTTGATATTTACTTAAACAATCTTTGTAAAAATAACAAATGATTCCAAGTAAAATATACTTATAAGTTCAAACTTTAAATTCTACAAGTTTAAATTGAGTACGAATATTGAATTTGCTCTTTTTTTTATTCTTGCCTGAACTAAATTATTTAACGTAGAAATTACATTTGTTTTTGTGTAGTATTTACTTCACCACAAAATCATTTTTATCAGTGTAGCCAAGTTTGAATATGCAGATTCGCAAAATCGTGTCTTCAGAAGATATGGAATATAGCAAGAGTTTTAAGGACTACTTTTATGATAATTATTTAGTGCATTTTGTCATTTTTTAGCTTGACAGTCATTCACTTTCATTGTATAGACAAGAACAGTGAGGATATTTTGAAAAAGAACTTATTTTGAGTTCTACAGTCTTAAAAATAAAGGTTATTTATTGCCATCTATGGTTTCATGAAGAACCTTTAACATCCATGGAACCTTCCTATTGGACAAAAGCTTCTTTATGGTGGAAAAAAGGTTCTTTAGATTATTAAAATGTTATTTACTTCAAGAAAAAATGGTTCTTTTTAGAACTGTTCATTAAAGGGTTCTTTGGGGAACCAAAAATGGTTCTTCTGTGGCATCGCTGTGAAAACCGCTCTCTTGAAACCTTTATTTTTAAGAGTGAAGAAATTCACACAGGTTTGGAATGACACAACAGTGAATAGATAACAGCATTTTCATTTTTTTGTGAATTATACCTTTAAAACTTTCTTCAATCATTAAAAAATTTGACAAAATTCTCTGTACCTTCACAAGAATAGTCTGGGTTACTCCACTGACCGTCAATTTCACACACAGACATATTTCCTGTATCCAAACTGCGATATCCAACATCACAGTCATACAGAGCCACAGAACCAATCTTACTGACACCGTTCCAGAATAACACTGAGTGAGGCAGGACCGGAGGAGAACCGCACTGTATCTCTAAACGCACACAAAGACAATCTCAACAGATTCTTTGCAGAATCAGCATCATATTTCTGTGGGCATAATAAACAGAAGCAGATACCTTCACACTGGAAGTCAGGATGGCTCCATGTCCCATGAGCAGTACATACTGATACATTCTCACGCCCAGTGTTATAAAAATGTGGCTCACACACATACAGCACCAATGATCCCATGCATGAGATGTTATTCCAAACCGTTTTTGACTGAGGAAAAACGTGAGGCTCCCCACAGTCCACTTCTATGTAAAATTGATTACAATTTGTCAGGCAGGTGACAGTAAAAATGTGCAATGAATGTACAAAAGCCTGTGTCAATTAAAGGGGTAAAATACATCCCTGCATTTGTGTGTGAATGTGTGTGTGCGTGCGCATGCTGAAATCACATTATAGAAACAAAATGAGTGGTGAATATCATTTCATGTTGACTTTAGTGCATTGCACTTAATTCAAGATCTGACAGACTGATTAGCTCAAACGTAAACTTTACCTTCACAGACCAGACTGGGTCCGTGCCACTTTCCATCTAGACCACAGACCGAGGAATTCTGTCCTCTCTTCCACTGAAATCCCTCCCTGCAGCCGTACTGGAGTTCACTGTTGTAGTGTGTGATCGTGGCAGAGAGCTGCTCAGCATGGAGGACTGATGGAGGAGACCCACAGTCTATCACTATAGAAAACATGCATACAAACACAGACACATTACTTCAATAGAACTTAACATTAATATTAACATTAAACACACACACATTTTACTAGAACATTACTAGCTGGCTGGCAAGCAAAAAGTCTATTTTACTTTGGTATCTAGTCTAGATATTTCAGGTCCCTCCTCTGTTTTGTAAATCTGTTTTATTCAGTGAAAAAAAAACCCCACACAATTTGAAGCAAAATTAATCTCTTAAGCAAGCACCATTAATAATAATATTTTTTATATATAATAATAATTCATTCATTCATAAATTATTTTTACAGCCTAGTATTATGAAACACTTAAAGAGACTGAAACCCAGAGTGTTCTTGTAAATGAGTTTTATTCATGTGAAGTGCAATGGCTCTGTTCTTACCCTTGCAGTAAGCTGCATCCCGGTTTGGATTAAAGGGTTCTGACCCATCCTGGACTGTGTAACCCGTTTGACAGGAGCAGGTGAAATCTCCCTCTGTGTTGTGACAGAGACCTCCTTCACCACAGACCCCCTGCACACCACACTCATCTATATCTACATACAAAAACAACATCATGGAGTCAGAGGAGAAATGTGCTGCCTGTTCAACATTATTAAGGGCCGAGCCCCACAGGGGAGCTCATGCAGAGTCTAATTGCATAATTTACACCCAACAAAATTTATTTTTTCCCTTCTTCTCCTACAAATTTTGTACAATCTTTACCAAATTTTGCTCAAATTATCATGAGCCTATGATTTTCTATATTTAGGATTGTTCCGAGAAATTATTTCACGAATTTGACGGAGAACTTGCAAAAGTGGACATGAGGCTACATCTCTGCAATGCTTTGGCGTATTTAAACCAAAATTGGTATGTCTTAATAATAACCATAACCAGAAGGTACCTGCACATTTTTTTGGCACAGCGCCATCTACTGGTCAGAAGGTATATACAAAAAAAAATTAAAAAAAAACATTTTTGCTCATAATAACAGTTTGACCAAAAATAATGAGACTGGTCTCTTAAGATTTGCTTGACATGACAATTTTTCATTCGATACCTAATTTTCCAATGTTGGCCATTTAGAATTTTGTCATAAAATGCTATATTGTTATTACTGCATTGGTATATCATTACAAAATTCGCTATGTGTCATCAGCACCATGCCTTGAAGGTACCAAAAAAATGATTATTTTTTAATTATATTGAAATTTCAAACATCTCCAAAATTAATATGAGGCTATGCAGAAAGAAAATTACAACTTTAATTTTTTCGATATTCAATATCGTTCCTGAGAAATTGTTTCACAAATCTGATGGCGTGCACACCGAATTGGACATGAGACTATATCTCTGCAATGCTTTCACATATCGAGCAAAATTTGGTACTCTGTCATTACAAGCACGACCTGAGGGTACATGTACAGTTTCTGGAAAGTGCCACCTACTGGTCAAGAAATGTGAAAAATTTATTTTTGAAGTAATTCTGCTCATTCCATTTTTACACCACTTTGCCAGAAAGAACCACCATAATGCTTCAACCAATCCAACTTTGTTGGTGGGCTTGGCTCGACTACATAATTGCTGCTTGCATGTTTCCTTCTGAAATCACCATAACAGGATCTACTGCCATTTAGTGCCACGTAAAAATAAACAAATAAATAAATAAATCACTCAACCAATCAATCAATCAAAGATTATGAGAATTAAGTCAAATCAATACAGGATTAAAATCGAAAAGAAAAAGATGTCAGTGATCAGTTCAAAATGACAATTTGTGCTGTGATGTTAATTTCTCAGTTTTAGTGTGACTTGTCTTTTAATGTATTTTGACACATTCCACTCAAAGAAACTCCCATTTAACAATGTTTAGCCACAGTTGTGCAATATGTTTTGCAGAACTTGTTAACAAATTAAACCATTCAGGATATATCACTTGCAAAACCATGTTCACACCCTTCCTGCAACATCTCTGCACCTCCTGTGTTTCAGTCAGGAAACATGACATGCTGGAGCCCGAGTGACACGGCTCTACAAATGCATTCATTTACTGAAATGAAAACTCACCATGGCAGTACGTTCCATCATTAGGTATGAATGTGTTCATGTGATTGGATGGGCTGTAGCCTGCGAGACAGGTGCAGTAATAGCTGCCATACGTGTTGTGACACTTGGTGTGATCGCCACAGATTTTACCCAGCTGACACTCATCTTTATCTGAATTAAAACATGTATAAAATATAAGTTGATCAATCAAAAAGGTATGCTCAGCTATTAAATAGTTCTCAGGATAATCAAACCTTGGCAGTAAGTCCTCCCATTGCCGACAAATCCATACTTGCAGTTGCACACTTTTCCCCCAGATCCGTCGGTTTTATCATCACAGATGGCATTTTGATGGCAAGAGGCACAAACATCCACTGTGTCTGCCTTCACTCTTATATCTGAGGAGAAGAATGAAAAACCTGGATTAACATTTCCAATTTAAAATGAGAATATATACTGACATGCATGCTTCTGACATGTTAGATTTACAATTGTTTAAATGCATGTTATAATACAGTATAAAAGATCAATATTTAATAATATTTATTCATATATGTGTAATGTATTACATTTAAGTATTCGTATTACTGTATATATAAAATAAAATAAAATAAAAAAATTAAATTTTTTAAACCTGATTAAAACCTGAAATTTACTGTTATATCATTTCCATTTTGAAATAAGAATGCCGACATGCAAACTTCTAAAATGTTATATTTAGATAATTTTAGATGTTCATAATTTTAAGATGATATATTTTAAAGGTTTTCAATAGTATAATTTGTAATTTCTAATATTTATGCATTCATATTACTGTATATATAAAATTAACAACTGGGATTTTTATACAAGCTGTAAAAATGCATATATATATATATATATATATATATATATATATATAGTTATCCTGATAATATAATTTGTAATTAAAAACAAATCACTCATGAACATATGGGCTCCATTGGATCTACTGTAAATATACTAAATGTACAATATATAATGTTAAAATAACAATTTTGTCAATCAATAATTGATATTTCAAGGATTATATAATTTTATTCCAATCTCTTGTGACTGTGTATTTAAAAATATATTTCCAAATTGTGATTAATTGTTTGATACTGACCTTTAAAGATGCTTTGAATCATCAGAAAGCATAAGGCCGCTTGTACGACAGTCATCGCCGTTTTTCTCTCATCTGTTCCGGTGAACTCAAAATATCACTGTTCTGTTCCACATTTCTCCTAATTTCCCCTTAAAGACCCTCCTCCTCCATTCTGAACTCTGTTGATAGTGGTGAATGAGTTAGTTGAGGTCAAGCACATCTCCTCTCAGCTTTCTGTGTGGTTTGTAGTGAACGTCTGTTATCATCAGCGCTGACACATTCAGTTAAATGTCGCTCTGTATGAGAGGGAACCTGCTCATTCTTATGGCCACAGAAATTGACGCATCACTGGCCACATGATCATTATTGCTATTTTTGGTTGCTGTTTATGAAGGCTGCCAAACTGCTGTGAATACACCCATCATTAATTTCCGCTGATGAGCTATCTATAAAAAAAATCATTACGCTATTTAAAAATATTATAAAAAAAAAAATAAGAAAAAAAATATAGGCCTATATAAAATGAGAAATATATACAAAAAATTATAAATTAAAAAATAATAATAATGGATAATAAATTAAACAGACAAATTATGAATTCTCTTACCTTTTTGGGAAGTGCAAGTTTTGGTCTACATATTTCTGAAGCACAAAAGAATAACCTACTTCAAATAAAACAAATGAAGTGCTTTTTACAATTATTCTAAAGAACAAAAAATAACATTCATAAGGTCATGACGAGTACAAATCGAGGGGTGAGAACCAGAAGGGCATAAGTGACATTTTTGGTGAAATGGAGATATATATATATATCAAATTAAAGCTCTTAATGAGCTCTTTCTATGCTGGCAAAAGTACTGTCATCCATGAGTGTACAAATTTTTATTATAAACAATTGAAATCAGTACACAAAGTCAGATCAAACTATGGTAAAAATTTTGTTTTGGCTCTCCTGTAAAGTTGGTGAAATGTCACTTACGCCTTTTTGGTTTTCACCCCTCGAAATACACTTCTGAGCGCATAAGTGTGACACATTTACAGCGCCAACTCTGGAGGGTGGCGAGTTAAAGATAAGCGTTTTCTGCCCTATCACCCTCCTTACACACCCCTCAAAAAACACACACACACACACACTCACAAGACAGCCCCTCCCAACAAAACACACACCCTCACTCAACTCATCCGGAAACCTCCACTGAGATGAGAAACCATTTCCTCCACCTGACTATGGTGCACATGACTTCGATTACAAGACAGGAGAGAAACAAGAGCAAGAGCTGTGAACATATTAATGGCTTTTATTCAAACATACAAAACAGACACCATTGTAGCCATATGAAGAGATGCAGCTCATGAGCATCGTACAGAAAATGTGGCATTGTAGAAAAGTTTTGTTGTCTGAGATGCTACTCTGTGCTCTAAATGGAATATTAGTGCATGAATACAGCCAGTGGCGTCGCTGGGAATTCTGGGGCCTGTGCACTGACTTTGCTATGGGCCCCTTCACCGCGATCGCAAAATCACATTCCGTTACTCTGTTCCACAATTAACCCCTGTCCGACGCCCCTGAATACAGCACAGTATAGACTGAATAGTTCTTAAATGTAAAACAGAATGCTGTATGCTAGAGGTTTCAAAAAGTAGTATGAAATAATTGCAATGTAATTACATGCAAGATAAGTGAATGCATTAGAAACAGTTAGTTTATCATTTTAAACCAACTATGCATTAAAATGTTGTGTGTAAAAAGTCTTGGCAGTCCGATAAAAATTAAAAAAAAAAAAAAAAATTTAAATATTATTTCGGGCTCATTTGTCAATATTTCATATGCAGTATATGCTTTGTTATATACTGGACTCTTAAAAATAAAGGTGCTTCACGATGCCATAGAAGAACCTTTTTATCTAAATGGTTCCATAAAGAACCTTTAACATCTAAAGAACCTTTCCGTTTCACAAAAGGTTCTTTGTAGCGAAAGAAGGTTCTTCAAAAGGTAAGAAAGAGATGGTTCTTTAAAGAACCTTTGACTGAATGGTTCGTTGTGGAACCAAAAATGGTTCTTCTATGGCATTGCCTGAAGAACCTTTTTAAGCACCTTCATTTTTAAGAGTGTGGTAACAAAATTACCTTCAAATAGCTGTGTCAGTAAGATTTTCTTTTAAAGAAATAACCGCTTTTATTCAGCAAGAGCACATTAAATTGATTAAAAGTGACAGTAAAGACATTTATAATGTTTCAGAAGATTTCTATTTCATACAAATGCTATTCTTTTGACCTTTCTATTCATCAAAGAATCATGGTTTTCTATAAATATATTAATTACCACAACTGCATTATTATTATGCAATAATAATAAGAAGAAATGTAACATCTTATAACTAAATAATGCAATTTTATATTACTTAAATATTCTGAATAATATTATTGTTTATTAGCAAGTACAATATTACTAAATCACAGTTTCCACAAAAAGGTGATGCGGCATAATGTTTTCAATGTTGGTAATAATAAGAAATGTTTCTTGAGCAGCAAATCAGCATATGAGAATGATTTCTGAAGGATCATGTGACACTGAAGACTAATGATGCTGAAAACTCAGCTTTGCATCACAGGAATAAAATACACTTTAAAATTTATTCAAATAGAAAACAGTTATTTTAAATTGTAATAATATTTCAGAATATTACTGTTTTTCTGTATTTTTGATTAAATACTGTAAATACAGCCTTGGTGAACAGAAGAGACTCCATTCAAAAACATTAAAAAATCTTGCAACCCCAAACTTTTGGTACTGTAACGGTACTGTAGCAATAAACATGTTTAGAACTTACGTTACTGGCAGCTATAGTGCTTCTAAAGGCAGAGCGTGCTTATTATAATAATTCAAATCTGACACATTTCAGTCAACCACCGACTGAAATTGTGTTTGCATAGCTAGAAGAATCTACTTTTCAATTTTTCTCTGGTTTTGTGCAGCTGATATTACCTGCACATTTCCAGTGGTGCTCTCCGACCTCTTAAAAGCTCAGCTCTGCACTGAATATTTCACAAGCCCACGGTTATAGCGTAACTGTGATAAAAGACAAACACATACAAAATGTATAATTCACAAAAACACTATTGTGCCAGACGCATGGAAAAACACCAGCCTAACAGTGAGGAACATCAAAATTACCCTAAATGGCCTATACATTTGCTCTATTTGGCTTTAGCTTTTAAAACCTTAAAACCGGACCCACAGCGATTGTGCTCAAGCAGAAACTAATTTAAGGCCCGTTCACACCAAGAAGGATTACTATAAAGACAACTGTAATGATAACTATATTATAGCATCAATACCAATGCACAATAACATTCTGTTTATCTAAGTGCACTGCAATTTTGTCTGTGACTTTAAACGTGCAAGCTTTTTAAAGCAAGATGAGCTCTGATTGGCTGTCGATATTTTTACCATTCATCAGCTGGAAAAAATTCTTCTGCAAGTGAATCCAATGATATCAACCCTTTTTGTCGTTATCATTATAGTTGAATATTCTCATAGACTTAGAACTATTATTAAAACTTTATAGTTATCTTTATAGTTCTCGTCCTTGGTGTGAACGGGCCTTTAAGTCAAGTCAAGTCAAGTCACCTTTATTTATATAGCGCTTTTAACAATACAGATTGTGTCAAAGCACTTAACAGTATCAAATTGGAGGATAGAGTGTCAGTAATGTATAATAATAAGATTAAACACTCAATTTTCAGTTAAAGGCATTTCATTATTGAATTCAGAGATGTCATTGTCTAGCTCAGTTTAGTTTAAATAGTATCTATGAAATAAAATTGACGTTAATCGTAAAAAATTAAGTGTCCCCAACTGAGCAAGCCAGAGGCGACAGCGGCAAGGAACCAAAACTCCCTCTGTGACAGAATGGAGAAAAAAACCTTGGGAGAAACCAGGCTCAGTCGGGGGGCCAGTTCTCCTCTGGCCAGGATATTATTATTTATTTTTTTACTTATTGTTTTAATTAAATGTTAAATGTATAAATGTATTATATTTCTATTTTTATATTGTTGCAATTTCTAACAATAATAGTATTATGTAGTTAGGTATTTTATTATATTTATAGTTATTTTGTTTAATTTTTAGTTTTATTGTATTTAAGTCGAGGTCTTCACTGGGGATATGTCCCCGGGGCTCATCCAGGTGTCCGGCCTCCGCCGACGGTCAGGGTCGCAGACATTATCTCCCGGCGCCATCTGATCCGGACACGGACTGAGAAACAGAATAATAAAGAAACAGACAAATATTAGCGTAGATGCCATTCTTCTTACGATGTAACGAGTACATCGTGTGTTATGAGGAGTGTTCCCGGTTCCGGTTGATCTAATTAATGCAGCCTAACAATCCTTTAAGGGATTTGAATAATAGAAGTGTATTAGTGTGTTATGTGTAGGCCAGGTTAAAGAAATGTGTCTTTAATCCAGATTTAAACTGACACAGTGTGTCTGCCTCCCGAACAGTGTTAGGTAGATTGTTCCAGAGTTTGGGCGCTAAATAGGAAAAGGATCTGCCGCCAGCAGTCGATTTTGATATTCTAGGTATTATCAAATGGCCAGAGTTTTGAGAACGCAGCAGACGTGGAGGACTATAATGTGATAAGAGCTCGCTCAAGTACTGAGGAGCTAAGCCATTCAGGGCTTTATAAGTAATTAACAAGATTTTAAAATCTATACGATGTTTGATAGGGAGCCAGTGCAGTGTTGACAGAACCGGGCTAATATGGTCATACTTCCTGGTTCTAGTAAGGACTCTAGCTGCTGCATTTTGGACCAACTGTAGTTTATTGATCAAGCGTGCAGAACAACCACCCAGTAAAGCATTACAATAGTCTAACCTTGAGGTCATAAACGCATGAATTAGCATTTCTGCATTTGACATTGAGAGCATAGGTCGCAATTTAGATATGTTTTTGAGATGGACAGACTCCAAACAGAAGAAATAAAACAGGTTTTGTTTTTGTTTTTTTGTTTTTTTCTCTTTTGAAATAAGAGTTGTCATGATGAAGAGGGTACAGTCAAGTTCCTCCCTACCTTTTTTCCTCATTAAAGATTCTGTCACTTGGAAATGTCACATTATGAAAAGTTTTTTTTTTTTACTTTAAAATGTATGGAAGCCCTTTTCCACCACAGAATAAAAAATAAATAAAAATTCTGACCTTTTTTTCACAATTACAATATAAACTCAGAACTGTGAGAAAGAAGTTTGAGATAAAAACTTTTTATTCCATGGTGAAAACGGCTTCCATAAAAGGACAGTAGCAAAACAAACTTGTAAGGGTCAGAAAGAGTTAAAATCTTAATTATGACTGTTGTTTGCTTTAAGAAACTCTGACTAACATTATAAAATGTCCTTCCTTTCCTCTTTTTCCCCATTAAATATTCTTTCACTTGGAAATATGTCACATTATGGCAGTAAAATAATTTCCATGTCAAGTATAAGCTCATTTAATTCTAAGGGTCAGAGAGAGATTTAAAAATGGTCATGAAAAACTTAATGTAAAAACTGATGCAAGAATCGTTGACTAACATTCTAAAATTATTTTAAAGAAAAAATGCTTGAAAAGTGTTTAATCTTGGCCCTTTGTCTGAGAAACATCAAATGATAACACAGAAGCAGCAAGTGCGTTTGTGTTTTTTGGGTGGCTCCTGTTTCTCTTGAGGCGTCTCAATGGTTGAGCCTTGCTCTAGACTCTGCCTATCACATAAAGAGTGTGTGGAGTCAGATGAGATTGACTGGAGCCGCCCGCACACAAGCTCGGCTGCGTTCCCGTCCGCAGTGGACACGTCTGTCACGGTCCTCTCCCTTAGAGACATATCATCATCATCCTCATCGATCAGCACCACATCCGTTTTAACGTCCACCTGGATGCACGGCACGGTCTGAACATCCTCTGAGCTCTCCAGGTTACTGGAATCGATGAAACCCATGAGGGACGACTTATCCATGTCCAGTGACGGGTCGATTAGACTGTCCTCAGCCTCGTGGTGCAGATACTGCATCTCTTTCAGATTCTGGAGATTGGAAACACTCCATACGTTACACGTCTGTTCATTCGCAGCTGTTTCTATAACACCATTCACTGCGACAGGATTTGTTTTCCTTCCAGCATCGTCAGCCGTGACCTCTAGGCTCAGCTCGGGTTCAAATATAGTCTTCTGCGGGTCCCTGTAAAGTGCCCCAGCCTTTTGAGAATTGTTCATCGTACACTTTTGTTTCTTCACACAGGTTGTCTTTCTGCCAGAGCCTAGGACAATAAAAGAGGGCATATACATTTTATATTAAAAAAATGCACATGCAAAAGACATTTTTAATGTATAATTAATTTTTGTAATGCAAAGCTGAATTTTCAGCATCATGACTCCAGTCTTCAGTGTCACATGATCCTTCAAAAATCATTCTAATATGCTGATTTGCTGCTCAAGAAACATTGTTCATTTACAGTGTGTTGAGATAATTTTTTTACTCACCAGAGTTAGCGTTGTCTTTGGTGACCATGGCAAGCCCTTTCTAACACACGTCTGAGAGCTTTGGTCCCAGAGACGACTCACATCTGTACCGCAAAGAAAACAAAAGAAATAAGATCTCCTCTAAATCCTCTACGGATTTAGGATTACCACAAAGGAATCAACCTTTTGCCCTTCGTCTACCACACTAATACCTCAGCATCCTTTTACTTTTAGTGTCCACAGATACAGCACCATTAATGCTCCAGATGTTGCATACAAGAAAGTAACGCAAAACATCCAACCACAAATGCTTTATGAAACTGAGAACAGAAAGATGAAGAAACAGGAGTGGATGAGGGAATGAAAATGGGAGGTGGGCAGTTTTTTCCCCAGCGCTCTCCAACAGGATGAATAAAGACATGAAGCCTTTAAAAGCAGCAAAAATAACTCAAAGTTCCCAAGAGACTTCAAGGCATTTTCAGAAGAAGAAAGACATTCTATCTGGAGAGGCTGTCACTCGTGAGGAACACTAAAACAGACACATCTGCATATCAAGCGTTTAGATGCAAACAATTCAGCACAAACTACAGAAAGTAGCCTAATTCTCTTTAAAAAATTAAAATAGTGAAGTTTTACCAAAGCTTAATAGATAATATTGAACTTACGCTTTTATTTTCCTTTTTGATCACAGCAGCTTTTGAACTCACTGCTCCAAACACACTGATTACACATGACTGCACTTTACACACGACAGAATCAGGCCTTTATAAATTAATGATGTCTATTAGGCTATGAGTACAGTCACTACACAACGGTCTTAGACAAGCTATTTGTATAGTTTTATATACCGTATATACAGTCAAGAATTTACTATATACATGTATAATGAATTCTTGACTATATTCTTAACTAATATACTGTGTGTATATATATATATACACATATATACATATATATATATATATATATATATATATATATATATATATATATATATATATATGACCCTGGACCACAAAACCAGTCATAAGATTCATAAGGGTAGGATAGAACCATATTTGGCAGAGATACAACTATTTGAAAAACTGGAATCTGAGGGTGCAAAAAAATCTAAATATTGAGAAAATCGCCTTTAAAGTTGTCCAAATTAAGTTCTTAGCAATGCATAATACTAATCAAAAATTAAGTTTTGATATATTTACAGTAGGAAATTTACAAAATATCTTCATGGAACATGATCCTTATTCAATGTCCTAATGATTTTTGGCATAAAAGAAAAATCAATAATTTTGACCCATACAATGTACTTTTGGCTATTGCTGCAAATATACCCCAGCGACTTAAGATTGGTTTTGTGGTCCAGGGTCACATACGTAATTATATATATATATATATATATATATATATATATATATATATATATATATATATATATATATATATATATATATATATATATATATATATATATATATATATTAATGCAAATGATACAAATAACTGTCCTATGACAGACATATTAATTATATATTAATATACAATTAATATATCTTTAGGATGCTTGCAAAAAAATAAATAAAATTAATATTTTAAAGTATCTATCCATCTATCTGTCTCCCAAAGTGAAATATATTCCATTGACCATAATAAGAGACAATACAATTACCATCGATAACTAATCATTATAATTAAGTATTTCCAAACTAACTGTTCCTAACTCTTTCAGTGCTAACAAGTTCAATTTACTGGCATAATATATAAAATATATTTATATTGTATATTTTATATACTGTGTATACACACACACACGTTAAGTTGTTCTGAAAGCAGTTTTTGTGAGAAACACATACTTATGAATAATACACATGGAGCACTTACACACGTGTGTGCATGCATAGGGAAAGGAAAGACTGAGGAAAGAGGGGAGAGACTGAATTATTCATGAGAAACGGCCCTCCACTCAAACTCCTCCCCTACTGACACAGACACTGATCGAAAGTGATTTGACTGCACATGTACAATGTATTATGCATTACACAATAGTAAATTAAAAGCAAAAATATAGAATATAACCCTGTTTAAATGAAAAACATTTAACAATTTTGTAGATTTTTTTTCCTTGCACAAAAAAAAACCCCTTTTATTTAGTTATATGAGACCATTTTCAAACCTCTCTCCAATCCTTAGGAATAATCAGGCAGATTAGATTATATATAATGTATATTTAATGCTTCTGTGTGTAAATGGCTGATATCTGCACGGGACATTGATTCCTTCAGTTCAATAGAGCAAGAGGGTTCCTGTTCTTCATAAGTCCCCTTAATTGTTATTAAAGTAGACATCTCAGATATCATAATCATATACTATGGCACCATTAAATAGGAGCATCATTTCCTAGGGCCCTTGTATTTTAGGTTTCGGGCTGAGATCACTGTTTGTGATGGCCTCTGTTACTCAGTTCCACCATTCTGTTCCCATCTGACACCCCTGCTGTTGAGTGCATAGTATCCTTTCTGTAAGGATTACATCACCATCATTCTGCTTTCTCGCTTGTCTGTCCTGAGATGGACAGTGTCCTGGTTCTGTGGTCCTCCAATGAAAATGATGCTGTGCTTAAGGTTTCACTAGTGTTTTCACTGACTCTGATGGCGACTTTTCTCGGTAAAGACAAAGGCTGTTTGTAACAGACTGACACAGTCAGAGGAGCTCTCACCACTTCAGCTCTTACAAAAAAAAAAAGAGAGGATAAAATGACTGATGATCTGAGAGATCATCTGGGACACTTGTAAAATTATTACATATATATTTTAATATATAAGCAGATATAAAAATGCTTTTATATTATTGTCTTATATCACATATATATTATATATACACATTTTATAATATAAATATATATATATATATATATATATATATATATAAATAAATATACATACTGTATATATATATACATATATACATATGTGTATGCATGTATGTATGTGTGTGTGTGTGTGTGTGTATTAGTAATATATTTTAATAAGTAATTTAGTGCAACAATAAATATATTACAACATTTAATAAATAATTGTTTAATAATTAATTATATGATTATATAACAAATTATATAATAATGTTTTATATATATACACATTATATATATATATAAAGAGTTATCATATTTATTAATGGATTAACATTAATATTAATATATGCAATATAGTAATATATTTTAATATATAATTTAATATATTAATAAAGATAATGATACATACATATATTATTTAATAATATAAAATAATAGTAATAATTAGTGCTGTCACATGATTAATCACGATTAATCGCATCCAAAATAAAGTTTTTGTTTACATAATGTGTGTATACTGTGTATATTTATTATGTATATATAAATACATACACATACAGTATACATTTTGAAAGTATTTCCATGTATATATTTATATTCAAATAACTGATATTATATATTAATATTTTAAATGTATAAACTTAACCTTTTTCTTAAATATACATGCATGTGTGCATATTTATATATACATAATATACACAGTGCACACACATATATTATGTAAACAAAAACTTTTATTTTGGATGCGATTAATCATTTGACAGCGCTAATAATAATAATGTTATTATTATTATTATTATTATTATTAATAAATAATAACTGAGAGGAACCATTTAAAATTTTATATAAAATTAATAAATAAGAGATAAAAAGTCAGAGATTTACATAATGCAAATTTTTGGAGTGCAAGACATCATACATTCAAGCAGTGTATTCATACGGACCTACAAAGAAATTTGCATGGTAAAGAAGCGTTTTTCGTCAATTTGCATGTCATGTCATTTTGCTGTTGTTGTGAATAGGCCTTCAAACATTACTTACCTTTGTGTTTCTCCATTTCTGCCATGCACCTGGAGAACATCCACAGCGGGTGTGTGCTGGGACGGGTAAATCCCACAGGCCGAGGGCAGAGGTCACCTAACACCCAGGTGCTCCTCAAACCTGTGAACCAAAGAACAGCCAGGCTGATGCATCTCTCTGAAACTGGATCAAATGTCCAGCAAATGTCTGATGAAAGTGTCCTGAATTAGGACGTGTAGAATAAAACACCTCCTCACAGCCACTAATATACCTGCAGTCTTCAATACCATTGAGTCCCTTACCATCTCCAAGTCAGGCTGAGCATCAGGTCTTTATGTATTTTTAGGAGAGTGTAGAGTCAGTGTGCTGCTCCAAATGGTCTGCTGATCTCTAGATGCAGTTAAAGTGAGATCCACCTCCACTCCAGCACCAACAGTCCTGTCCTCCAGCACTCTGGCCTGCAGGGAGAACGTCCCTCTCTTCAGCTCATCCACGGCATCACTCAGACTCAAACTCGCATGGACACTCAACAGACCTGCAGAAAGCAGCAGTGATTCTCCTTTTAAGGGGCATCAGTGGGGCATAACTAGGGTTATTATAGTTAACTAAAACAATAAAAAACATTTTCTTTACTTGGAATAAAGTAAATATTATCTGAAATAAAATGTATTTAAAAAAACATAATAAATAAAATAAGTTTCATTTCAGCTAGTTGCCATAGCAATATTTTCATTAGTTTAACTTTTACTAAAATAACAAAAATTAAACCTGAAATAAAAAATATATATATATTAAAACTATATAATAGTGTTTAAATAAATAAAAACTAATAAAAATGACAAAACTCAACAAAATGACAAAAACTCAATTTCAACAAAACTTTAAATGAAAACAGAATATCTCAAAATAATTCAATAACTAATTCAAAAATATTAATAAAAAACAATAATACATCAAAACTAGGCATAACACATTTAACTGTCATGCATATGAGCACACCGATAATCAAATTTACTTTCATCTTTTGGGTTATGTACCTTTAGCATTATAAAGATTCTCTTTGTTATTGATCTGGATTGTGTAAGTTAATTAAAAGACATAATATTTCTCCACAGCTCTCTGGATTATGTGATTCTGACTGGTCAGTAAAGGCATTCTGAGGCTAAATATTTCTTGAACAATATTTTCATGTCAAATTGGTATTTATGTTGTGATGATGACCAACTGACAGTACAATATTATACACTGATTGATTTGCGAAATTTTATATTATTTAATTTAATTCATTTTATTATTTGAATTTGTATCATAAAGAGGCCAAATAAAAATCATATATGAATTAAATAAAATCTGACCAAAAAAATACATTTTGAACAAATAAATGCAGTAAGCTCTTATTTGATTCGAGGATTTGATAAGAAGATCAGTAGGACTGATTCCGAATATGTTCAAAATTCCTTTCTGTTTTTTGACAGGGGTTGTGCTTGACCCATATGTGCTGAAAAGGGCCAGAAGATCTTACCCAAAGGGCTTAGTCTGAATCTCTCTAAGCACACGATCATCGTGAGAAGTCTGCTGAAGAGAAACTCAGGGTAGCACAAGGGAACGTCTCTGAAGACACTGTCAGGATAGTCCCAACCATAACCTGAAACGCTGCAGAACCTACTTAAAGACTTCATACCTACAGACAAATCCACAACAATTAACACCTGGAAAACACTTTATAATTAACATTTCTGACTTTATGACAATATATAACGAGTGGCCATTAAAATATACAGTACATGCACTTTATTTTCATTTAGTTTGTAAATAAAAATTAAAACATAAAATATATAAACGATAAAGTTTTTAATATATTATATTGCACGTACATTAACTGAGACAGTAAACATAGCTTTTAACCAATCATATACATTCAATTAAAGTTTCTTTAGGTCAACTTACCAGCAGCTGATCAAAGTGAAAACAAGCTTGTCATTTGTGTCTTTGTTTTTCATCATTGTTCCTCGTTTTTTGCGGAGAGATTCATAAATGTATCTGGTCATGAAGTAAACTGAACCTGGCAAATGTCTCTGAGTCAAAGACTGTGTGAGTGTAAAAGACTGAGTGAAAGAGATACAGCACAGTTACACCTGACGATAAATGTGCTAAAATGATCCATATTCCGGTTCATCATTCACATTCTTTACAAATACAAGTTAGAAGAAATGCTATTGATGATGTGTTCAAAGTTCAAAGTCATTTTATGCTACTTTGTTGCGCGTTTCTTCTCTCTGTTGATATTTTGATTCTTATTTTAAAAGAGAGAGACAGAGCAGCGCTTTATCGCCTTCTGGTGTCTGAGAATGTCAATTACAAAACCACAGTGCTGCAGACCGAGCAACGGGACATAATGAAAGTGGTTGGTTTGACTTTATTGATGAACTTTTATGAGAATTAACTAACTATATGATAGAAATATAAATAATTAAAATAACTGAGTGATTTGATATTATAATAATGAATTAAATTTTATGAAGCAGCCTACTAACGGTATTAATATACGTTAAATTATGAAATTTAATAAATTATTAAATGTAAATTACCATGGGTTATTACATGTATTCATTATTTTATTATTAATAATAATAATAATTATTATTATTATATAATTAATTCTTAATATTAATTAGGTTTTTAGTATTAACTAAAATTTAGAATTAATAAAAAAACTTCAATTAAATGAATTCAATTACACAGTATTTTCAGTCTATTAAACGTATTTTCACTATTAAATCTGTCGTCACTCATTGGTCTGCTGTCATCTGATCAATTAAGCCGCATCGAGTTCAGCTGTTCGCTCGATTAAAGCGCCGCATCTCGAACCGAGGCGGTTTGACTCGCTTTTCTCTGCAGTCATGTGCTTGTTTGTGCTGCTGAGTGTCGCTTCAGGGATCTTTCTGCTTCTGAGAGGTCAGATGCAAGTCTCACATTAACCTTCAGTAGGCCTGTAACATTTTCCTCCACCAGTTAGTTCATTTACCTTGTCTAGAAATTGAGCAATAGGTGAAGTCACTGAATGTGAATTGACAAACTAATACCAATCGAGACTATTTCTCCTGTCAAAATAAGGGTTTACTTATTTAGAACTACTGTATATAGTATCTTTTTAATTTTCATTCTTAGAGGCATTTATTTGCATACATTAAAATACAAAATCTTGCTAAAATTTGAAGTTGCCTGTGCGAATCTCACAAAACCTATTAAACAGATCATGCAGGCAATTAACTTTTTTTTTTGCATTGTGGCATTACAGTAATAGCAGCTTTTTTTTGCTTATACATCTTGGTGGTATTTGTTGTAATGTCTTTAATTTGTGTTAATTTAAGTAGAAATTGCATTTCAAATGACTGCTTTACAGTACTGGGAATGCTGAGATGAATCCATGAGATTCATTTGCTTTGACTTGTTTGTGCTCTAGCTGAATGTGTGCAGGCTGCAGATGCTTCTGATGGTGTTCCCCTGCGCTGCCGACTGGGCTTCAAACCCTGTAAGGACGGATCAGAGTGTGTGCTGTACAGTCATGTGTGTGACGGTGAGAATGACTGTCCTGATGGCTCTGATGAAGATGAATGTGCTGCTGTCTGCAGTATAGGTATGCTTTCATATATTTTTATTAGAGGACAATTTTTGGCCCTCAAACTGATTTCCAGGGGCCTAGAATAAAGCAGGGATTTTCAAACCTGTCCTGGAGGCCCCCCCTGCACATTTTGTATGTCTCCCTTATCAGACACACCCAATTCAGGTCTTGCAGTCCCTATAATGAGCTGAGTTGAATCAGGTGTGTTAGATGGGAGAGACCTACAAAATGTGCAGGGGGGCCTCCAGGACAGGTTTGAAAACCCCTGGAATAAAGAGTGCACATTTAGGTCTAACTTTAAGATTTGAATTTGATTCAATTTGAATTGTATATTAAAAATTCCATCTACACATTTTTAACAAAATTCAACGACAACAAAAAAACTATTAAACAAACTAATAAACAATGTGATGCATATTTGTCAGTTATACATAAATTAAAAATGCGAGGTTTCTGCACTCAAAAATGGGCATAACTATTTGCATCTCTTTTATTCAAAATCATAATTTTCAAAATGCATTTATTCAAATTGCTTAGAATCAACAAATGTTCATTGTGAAAACAATAAATTGATGCTCATATTAATTGGTTAAGTTCTGATGACCATTTTTTAGATTTTGAAAGCAAATCTGCATATTACCTGGATAAAACAAATTAGTAGGCTGCCTGGCTTTTTTTTTTTTTTTTTAGTTTGCAAAATACAAAAGTATTGTATTTCCATCTGTTCTCAGGTCAGTTTCAGTGTGCACATGGTAAGAAGTGCATTGAGCGACGGCAGGTGTGTGATGGTGTGGCTCAGTGTCAGGATCGCTCAGATGAAGTCGACTGCTTCAAGCCGGACGAGGGCTGTGGTCATCGCTGTGATAAAAAACGCTGCATCCCAGAATCCTTTGTCTGTGATGGAGATGCAGACTGTGCAGACGGCAGCGATGAAGAAAGCTGTGGTAGGGGTTTGAATTAGGTTAAAATGTAGTATTACTGGATTTTAACTAGAATGAAGTGTAAAATCATCTGGTTGCATCTGGTTCAGAATGTAAACAAGCACGCTTATTAGTGCATACTACAAAGCAGTGAGGTGAATTCAAGTAAATCAGGGCTTTTTGAATGAGCACAATTAACAATGAAAGGTGACTAGGCAACATTTCTTAGATGGATCCCGAGGCTTTATAGGTCGGGTAGAGTCTGCGATCTGACTCAGTTCCTTTGTTGGCTTCCATGGCTGTAATGCGCTGTGTTTTCCAGCAACCGGCAACCCAGGGTAAACTGGCAGTGGACCGAATCACACAGACCAAAACAAAAACAGACATTCTGACACAGAACACACATTCCAAAGAAGAACTGGCTGTAGCATTTATTTTCAGATAAACATGTGAACGTGGCACATTTCCTGAATATCTGCAAACGTTTTTACATGACATGCAGCACCCTTAAAGGTATAGTCAACCAAAAAAATGAATTTACTCACCCTCATATCATTCCAAACTTGTATGCATTTTTCTTATGTGGAACATAAAAATATATTTTGGAGAATGTTGGTAACCAAGTAGTCGGGTCTCATTGACTTCCACTGTATTTTTTCTCCATACAAAAAATGCTGGGTTTTAACCCAACTTTGGGTCAAATATGGACTAACCCAGCTGTTGGGTTAAATTTTTACATTAAATTTTTAACCCAAAAGTTGGGTTAGTCCATATTTGACCCAAAATTGGGTTAAAACAACCCAGCATTTTTTAGAGTGTATGGAAGTCAATGGGACCCAGAACTGTTTGGTTACCACTACTTAAAAAAAAAAAAATAATAATAATAATTAATTAAAAATAAATAAATAAATAAAATTGTAATTGTACATTAGAGTAAAAGTTTACAAAAACATGCCTTTAGTCTTAAAGTTTCCTCTTGTGTTTTCAGATATCAGCCCTGATGAAGATGATGACAGCATCGAAGAGGAGGAAAAGACAACGGAGGATGAAGTCTCAGGAAAAGCTGCTGTAACTAAAGGACCTCTGCGCTGTTCAATCGGCTCCAAGTTATGTAGAGACGGGACAGACTGTGTACTCTATAATCACGTGTGTGACGGCGAGCATGACTGTAATGACGGGTCTGATGAAGACGAGTGCTCTGTGGAGTGTGAATCTGGTGAGGAAACCACATAGCAATACACTGGCAGCCTCTCACAATATGCACTCTGACATGGTTAGGAATTCTTTTTCAATTCCTGCTCTGGTGTTCACATTAATATTTCATTCATCTGTTCTCAGGTCAGTTTCAGTGTGCACATGGTAAGAAGTGTATTGAGCGACGGCAGGTGTGTGATGGTGTGGCTCAGTGTCAGGATCGCTCAGATGAAGTCGACTGCTTCAAGCCGGACGAGGGCTGTGGTCATCGCTGTGATAAAAACCGTTGTATCCCAGAATCCTTTGTCTGTGATGGAGATGCAGACTGTGCGGACGGCAGCGATGAGGCCAGCTGTGGTAGGGGTTGTGGCTGTGAATGTGTTTTTTGGTCCATTACAGTGTTGTTGTTATTAATCAATGACAACTAACTATAAAACTATCAAAAAAAAAAGTTAATTGAAATGAAGCAGAAATATAATGAAAAAATTTAAAGTAAAAAAAAAAACTTAAACGAAAATGTCAAATATTGGCACCTAACTAATGAAGTGTTAATTAAATTACCAAGACTGAAATATATATTTTAAAAAAAAAACCCTGATCAAAATGATTTATAATGATTACTGAAACTTGATTTGAATTCAAATTAAAATGGAAAATATAATACTATAATTAAACAATAATATTAATATAAACAATATTGTTATTGCTGTTAACTAAAACTATTAAAATCTCTCTCATTAATTGAAGAAAACGTTGAATTATAACAAATGAAAAAATATGAATCTTAGATTAAATATCTAAATGAAAATTAGAAATATTGCCACGGCATCTAGCTAAAAAAGGTTTAAATTAATAAAACCGAAAAAAAATAAATAAACATGACAAAAGCACCTAAAGTTACTAAAATATAAATTAGATTTAAAATGGATAATATAATTATACTGGTTTGTCCATTACAGTGGTTTTTGTCCATTGGTTTTTGTCCGTTACAGTGTTGTTAACTGAAACTACTCTCATCATTCTTATGAATTGAATTACAGCATAAATTAAATGAATTTTAGATGAAGAAAATAAAATTAGAAATGTCACCTTGGCAACTAATTGAAATAAAATGATTAAATTACTAAAACTGCAAAGAAATAAAAACTTATAAAAATGACACAAGCACATAAAAATGACTTGAATTAAAATGAAAACTGGAAATATAAATTAAATCTAATTCAAAATGTTCAATACTATTTAAGTATATAAATAATACTAAAATAACACTGGTCCATTATGCATTGTTTCTTCATGTCTGAGATCAGCTTTGCAATAGAGAGCAACAGCAAAATTATTAATGTAAAAATCAAAAACATTCATTTTCTTCATAATGGAATAACACGTCCTGGCCTGCAGGTGAGGAGAGCTGCAGCAGTGCTGAATGGCGGTGCGGCAGCGGTCCGTGTGTTTCGGTCAGTATGCGCTGTGATGGACACCCGGACTGCAGAGATCATTCAGATGAAGAGAACTGCGCTGAACCGCCGCCATGCAGCACGCAGCGCCGCTGTCCGAAGAGCCAGGAGTGTCTGCTGGATGAGTGGATATGTGACGGAGAGATGGACTGCAAGGATGGCACAGATGAGAAGGTGCGCTAGGAAATCCATACATTTAATGACCAAAAGCACATTACACATTACAAAATGATTAGTGTTTTGACCACCTTTACCATGTGAGACAGAACTGTAAGGAGTCTCCAGTGCAGTGCGGTGAGTTCCAGTGGCCGTGTGCCTCTAACATGCAGTGTATTCCGAAAGCCTGGCGCTGTGACGGCTCTGAAGACTGCAGGGATGGAAGTGACGAATCTGGTTGTGAGTTAACACAGTTGTGTCAAACTGAAGCAGGCTGAACTCAGATAAGACCCCAGTGCAAGTTCATTTTCATTAAACATTAGAAATTATTTTAAAGTCAAAGTCAGAATTGACCCTGTTTACTCTTAATGCATATTCCTGTTCTTTATTGAACAATTAGTTTAACAATTCTCCAACCATCTGTCATATATATGTATATATGTATGTGTATAATATATATGTATGTATGTATGTGTGTATAATATATATATATATATATATATATATATTTATATTAAAATTAGACTAAATGTTAAAAAAAATAATAATTCTTTCCTTTAATGTCCTGTTGGACTCGTGTCATATTACAGAAGGAAAAAGCGTTTTGTGTTTATTAGAACTTTCAAGTTTAAAAAGAGTGTTTGGGATTCTGATTGGCTATACTTTCAAGAATCCTGATTTAGAAATGAATTTTTAGTCACTCCACAGGAATAATTGGCAGGACATTTGTATAGACTAAAATTAAGGAAATCTACAGTTCAAAAATTTGGGGTTGGTAATATTTTTACTGTTTTTGAAAAGTTTTTTTCACCAAGGCTGCATTTATGTGATCAAAAATAGTTAAAACCGTTATAAAACATGGAAATTGTTTTCTTTGTGAATATATTTTAAAATGTAATTTATTCCTGTGATGCAAAGCTGAATTTACTCCAGTTTTCAGTGTCTCATGGTCCTTCAGAAATCATCTTAATATACTGATTTGTAATTTCTTATCAATAATTTTGTGAAAGTTAATACATTTTCAGGATTCTTTGACTTAATAAAAAAAGTTCAAAAGAGCAGCATTTGTTTTAAATGGAAATCTTTTGTAACAATGTAAAAGTCTTTGACATTTTATATCAATTTAATGGATCCTTGCTGAAATTTTTTTACTGACTCCAAATTTTTGAATGATAGTGTAATATCATTCAATCACCTCTGAAAACTCCAATTGCATAATGTTTATGTAAATAGCATTTCTGTCCACATTTTGATGTTTTTCTGTTTTCTGACAATTATTCCTGTGGAATGACTCTCAAAATCCATTTATAAATGAGGATTCTTAGTGTAGCTGGTGTGTGTTTTGACAGGTCCGAGTGTGTCCTGTCCTCCTCATCTGTTCCAGTGTGGTAGTTCAGAGTGTGTGGACCCGTCTCAGCTCTGTGACGGAGTCACTAACTGTCTGGATGGTTCTGATGAGGGCAGGACCTGCCAGACAGACAAGTGCTCTGAACAGTCCAAGTGTGCACAGGACTGCCACAGCACACCTACAGGCACGGTATGATTTCCTCTTTCTGTTCATGTTAGAAAATGTCTGCTTTGAATATTAAAAACTACCAGTTGTAGAAATTGACATTAACTTACACGGTTATATTAACCTATACATTTCAAAAGTTTGGGGATAAGATGTTTATAATGTTGTTAAAAGTCTCTTCTGCTCACCAAGGCTGCATTTATTTGTAAAAAAAAAAAATACAGAAAATGTAATATTGTAAAATTTACAATTTTAAACTTTTTTTTTTTTTAATACATTTTGAAATATAATTTATTACTGTGATGGTAAAGCTGCATTTTCAACAGCCATTATTCTAGTCTTAAGTATCACATGATCCATCATAAATCATTCTAATGTGCTGATTTGCTGCTCCAGAAACATCTTATTATTATCAGTGTTTTTGTGGAAACGGTGCATCCTTTTTTTTCAGGATTCTTTGATGAAAAGAAAGTTCAAAGAAACAGCGTTTATATGAAATATAAATCTTTTGTAACATTATAAATGTCTCTACTGTCATTTTTAAATATATTTAGCGCATCAATGCTGAATAAAAGTAATTGGTTTGGGGTGAAAAAATTATACTGACCCCAAACTTTTGAATGTAGGACTTTAGGTTTTGAAGGATCTAAAGAATCATTTTTACAACCATTGACCACAGTCAGATGTTAATGTTACACTAAGGTTTGAGATCCAAAAAAAAAAAAAAAAGTTTTGGAAAATAATTGTCTAGTGTTCCTTAATCTTATAAGAATTAGTAGGATAGAAGAAAAACCATTTTCAATAAATTTGATGAATACTCTGCATGACCTCAATGATTCTAAAACATTGGTCTCAAACTCAGTTCCTGGAGGGCCACAGCTCTGCACAGTTTAGCTCCAACCCTAATCAAACACACCTGATCCAGCTAATCAAGGTCTTCAGGATCACTAGAAACTTCCAAGCAGGTGTGATCTGGAGCTGGTTGGAGCTAAACTCTACAGAGCTGTGGCCCTCCAGCTCCAGGATTTGAGTTCGAGACCTCTGCTCCTTAAGACATAAATGAAAAGCATTTTATCAATGTTGACCAGCTGGTGGCAGTAGCCAATATGTAAACATTATACAGTAGACATTATGTAATAAAGCTTTGTTTCTGTATAGTACTACACCAATATCAGATGCAGTCTCTCTCACTTTGGTGCTTGGCAATTAATTAATGAGCAGTTGCTTACCATTTTGTGCTTCCTGTCACTGCTTTTATCTTCCTATAGCGCTGTTGGTGCAGAATGGGCTACAAGCCTGTAGATGATGGGGTGGTGTGTGTTGATGTGGATGAGTGTGTGGACCGCCCAGACTTCTGTTCACATTACTGTAACAACACTCAGGGCTCATTTGAGTGCTCTTGTAGTCACGGTTATGTTCTGGAACCTGATGGCCACAGTTGCAAAATCACAGGTATATACATCACGAGCAAGAGCAAATATATATATTTTTTTTTTTTTAGTTGTAAATCATAGGCAGTGTTATGGCATGCATATGGAGCGGTATACACCATTTTATTTAAAAACAAAAACAATGGTATGTAAGGCTGTGTATTCTGCAACAAATAGTAGTATGCTACATTTTACGTTACCTAAAAAATAAAGGTATTTAGCATTTCAAAGATTACATTTGTTACACTGCAAGTGAAAGGTTAAGTGGGCTAGAATATTTCACATGAGTGTTCAGATCATGAGTATGGCTTGAATTCACAATATAATGCAATTTCTAATACACTCATGCACTTCAAGGTACATCCATTCACCCCTCTTTACTCAAGCTGCGACTCTAGTTGAAATTTGTGCTCCTGTCTCAGGTGAGCCGTACCTGCTGGCGTCTGTGCAGTCTGAGGTCTTCCTGCTGGGTCTGAGGAGCTCCAGTCTGGATGTCCTGCTCTCATCAGAGAAGCATTTTGTCTTGTCACTTGACTATGACTGGCAGAAGCAGAGAGTGTACTGGATCAACCTCAACACTGACAACATAAAATGGTTGTCACTGGATCAGAAGAGCAAAGGAACCTTTATTAAAGGTCAGTGTTATTAACTACAAGTACTGTACATAAACATGCATACAAATACATACACGCATGTGTGTGTATGTATATTAAAAATCGTTTTTAATTGAAATGAAAAGATACAATACATAATTTAAATGTAAAAAAAAAAAAAAAAAAAAACTTAAATGAAAATTAGAAATGTTTCCTTGGCAACTAAATTTAAAAAATGTCAAAAGCACACAATCACAATTTTTAACAAAATATAAACTTAAAAATATATATAATATATATAAAAACAAAAGCTAATTCAACTAAACTGAATTGAGCTGATTAATGACACTTGTTTTTGTAGAGCTGCCTTTTAGACAAATGTTTTATGCTTGATGAATTTGCAACATTAACACTGTTACTGTATGGAACTGAAACAACACTGAACTAAATTGAACTGAATGACACTAGTCTTTTTAGAGCTGCTTTACAGCTTAAATTGAATTTTTCATAATTGGTTAATTTGACAACATTAACACTTAATTTTAACTTTAACTTAAGCTGCTTTGAAACGGTCTGTATTGTACAAAGCACTATATTAAAAAAAAATTCTGATTTGATTTTACATACTGCCTGACCATGACTAGACAGGTCATATTGCAGAAACACAAAACGGGTGTAAATAAGGCTGGTCATGTGCTGATGTATTAAAGTTTTGAAGTCACAGAATTGGGAATGACCTGTAAGTGTCCATCTTTCTGTATCAGGTATCAATGCAGACAGTCTGGCAGTGGACTGGGTGGCGAGGAACCTCTACTGGGCT
Organism: Spinibarbus caldwelli; assembly: GCA_039654775.1. NCBI lineage: Eukaryota > Metazoa > Chordata > Actinopteri > Cypriniformes > Cyprinidae > Spinibarbus > Spinibarbus caldwelli. Next base: position 6,086,724 of record CM077222.1, on the reverse strand, counting down.
GATAGCGTCAACAGCCAGATCAACGCAGTGGGACTGGACAGTGATGCCACCAGAACCACAGACCGTGTGGTGATCCTGGGTGAAGGTCTAGGGCAGCTTCGCTCCATCGCTCTGCTGCCACAGAAAGGGTTTGAATAATCATTCTTTTGTCACATTTTTATTTTTTAATTTACAGAGCCACCAGTGGGCACTACAAAGCATGAGAACCACTGTTTTAGCATGTTACTTATGATGTAAATTTGACCCTGATGTTTGTCTTTCTTTCAGAATTATGTTCTGGTCAGAAACCGGGGACGAGGCTCAGATAGAAAGAGCAGGAATGGATGGCTCAGACAGACGTGTGCTGGTCAGTCACTCTCTCCGATGGCCGGTCAGTTTGACTGTGGACTCCCTGCATCACAGAATCTACTGGACAGATGAGAAACTCAAGTGTATCGGATCAGCCGATATTGATGGAGGAGATATTAAGGTAGTGGTTGTCCACCTCAGCATCTTAAATGTCTAATAGGGTGAAACATTACATGATCTGCTAATGTTTACAGTTGCTTTCCTTGTAGAATGTTTCTGGATCAACATTCCTGTCCATTAGTCTAATGTTAAGAGTCTTTTAGATAAAGTGGTGGATGAAGTACACAAATCAAGTACCTAAATACAGACACCCTAATAACATTAACTACTCCTTTTCAATTTTGTGGGTTTCAAGAATGTGGGTAACCAAACAGCCCCCCCATACTATGGAAGTCAGTGGGGACCAGCAACTGTTTGGTTACCCACATTCTTCAAAATATCTTGGGTTGAATAAATGATGGCAGAATTTTCATTTTGGGTGAGCTATCCCTTTAAGTACTGAATACATATGGGCCTTTAATGAAAGGAAAAGGCACTAAGAGTTTAAAGTGGTTTAGATTCCAGCATCTTTGAAAAATATTTTTCAGACATTTTCACTTTCCATCTTCCGTAATTTCACAGCTCTTGCAGATGATGGAGACCCCCAGTCCATTCTCAGTGTCTGTATTCAATGATCAGGTCTACTGGTCTGATACCAAAAGAGGAACCATTCAGAGAGCTCACAAAATCACAGGCAAACTGCACCAAGTCTTGCTCAAACGTCCTGGACAGCCGTTCGGTTTGAAGGCAAGTATTCCTGAACACTGTGATCATTAAAATCAAATGAAACCCCACAGACATTTGTAAAGTGCAGGCTATATTTGTTTGATTTGAAACATGCATGTGTAGGATGTAAATCAGGAAACTGCTGCTTGTGTGCATTTGCAGGTCATGCATGGACTCTTCCAAGTGGGCGTCCCTAACCCGTGTGCTTCTCTGCACTGCTCTCACCTGTGTGTTTTGTCCCCGGGGTTGAAGGCCGTGTGCAAGTGTCCGTCTCAGTTGCTGCTGGATGAAGATGGACTGACCTGCTCCAAACACAAAGACTCGTCCTTCCTGCTGTTTCTTTCTCCAGCTGCAGTCACACAGGTGTTGCTGTTAATACCTTATGGTCAAAGCTAGATGTTAGAAGTCTCATTTGTTCATTAATCGACTAATTCATAATAGTGCAGTAGAGTGCATGTCATTTATCTTAAGATTAGACTATGCAATGCTTAATCAAGAAATGACCATTCAAACCTTTTTCTCTTTGATTCTAGCATAAGGAGGACTGTTAGGACTGTTTCTGGTTGACTGTTGTTGTTTCAGAACCAACAAAAGAGAATCATAATAGTTTAACATCACAATTTATATATAAAAAAAATAATAATAGTAATACATGGTCTCTACAACCCTGCTTGTTTATTATTAACAGCATTATTTTAACAGATCTAGAATGTAAAATGTCTTTTTAATTCTTATTTATTTTTAATGCCTTGCAAGCTTTGTCAATTAAAAATCATTGAAGTAAAAAATTTTTTTTTTTTTCTAAAAAAAAAAAAAAAAAAAATCACTAACACAACACGTGCGTGGACGCACAATAACGTGTATCCATGCAAATGTTCGCTTCTCTACCCATGGATAAAACTGAAGTCCCTAAAATAAGCCTACTTTTTCTTTATCGATAGTTTCGGATGTCACAACACCACTTCAGTTTCATTGCAACTTTAAACATTTGAGTCTTTGTGGGAAGTTTTTACAGATTGGTTAGTGTCGTCCAACTGGTAATTGCAAAAATGATTTTTGATACTTTTGAAAGTATCATTAAGAATGTGATAAATCAGTCAGTAATGTCTTGCACTAAATGCCACTGTTTTCAATAATTAAATTATTCAATGTTTTTATGAATTTGGGTTACATTATAGCTGTATGAATTCCAGATTTTGTAAATGGAGAAAAAAATGAAGGGAAACAAAACACACACACGTATAAATGTCATTCTTACAATTAAGCCCTTGATACGCCCTTGATCTTTTAAATATGCAAAGTCTTGTGTGTGGAGCTTAAGTGTATTAGACTTTTTAACACAATTTGTCTGTCTCAGATTAATTTACAGAACAGACACGGCGACGTGGGCCTAAAGAACTGGCCTGAACATCGGCATTTTGACCTTCCCAGTATGAACAAGCCAACCATGTTAGATTTCGTGCTGCGTGACCTCACCCTGTATGTGTCCGATGGCGGGCAGCCCGGCGTGGGGCTCTTCAAGATGAAGGACACGGCGCTGGTGCCTCGTGGGAAACTGCTCCAGCTGCATAAGGACTCGCTGCGCACTTTCTCAGTGGACTGGATCACCCTGAACGTGTACTGGAGCAGCGAGAAGCTGCCTGGTCTGCAGGTCACCTCACCGGATGGTGCACACACCAGTGTGATGATAAAGGACGGTGTCGGAGCTATTGAATCTATTACTTTAGACCCACCCAGTGGACGCCTCTGCTTCTCAAACAAAGTCCAGGAAGGTCGCATAACCCAGGTGGAGTGTGCCTATATGAATGGACAGAACAGGACAGTGGTGTGGAGTAATTCAGTCCGGCCAACTTCACTGATCTTGACAGATGAAGGGAATAAACTGTATTGGGCTGACACTGGTATGTTTTATATACTCTCATATGCTCACCAAAGCTGCATTTATTTGATGAAATACGGTAAAAACAGTAATACTGTAAAATATTATTAGAATTTAAAAACCGTTTTCTATTTGAAAACATTTTAAAATGTCATTTATTCCTGTGATGCAAAGCTGAATTTTCAGCATCATTACTCCAGTCTTCAGTGTCGCATGATCCTTCAGAAATCACTCTATGCTGATTTACTGCACAAGAAACATATATATATATATATATACACACACACATAAATAAATAAATTAAATAAATAAAATAAAATATGATCTTTTCTCTAGGTCTTGCAGTAATTGGTTCAGTTTCCGTAGATGGTTCTGGATACAAGGAAATAAAGACAGAAGGCAGCTTGATGGCATTTGCCTTGGTTAACAAAGTTCTTGTTTGGATTACTAAAGGTACTTTTGTATTGAAGTTTTGTGCTCTTCTGTGGGGAAAAACCAGGTCATACCATCTTAAGATGGTTTTTACCTAATGATCTGTCCATTGTTGTTTAGACTCCACTAAGTGTTGGTTTAGCGATGATGAGCATACAGAGAAGCTGTGGTTTGAAGTGGACGCCGACATCGTCAGTCTGAAAGCATTCGCAAAGTCAAGACAAAAAGGTGGGGAGATAATTACATAATGTATTACATTTATGAAAATTATGAAGCATTAATCTGTCCATTTCATATTTCAGGCACTAATCTCTGCTCTAATGGTAATGGAGGTTGCAGTCACCTCTGTCTTGCATTCCCCGGAGGAATGACGTGCCACTGTGCCCATAATCACCACCTGGTCAACAGCAGAGACTGCAGTCCTGACCCCCGCTGCCCTGAAGGCACCAAACCTTGCCTGAGTGAAGACATCTGTCTACCTCTGGAGCAGTTCTGCAACGGCGTGGCTGACTGTCCAGATCATTCTGATGAGAACTGTGAGGAATCGTCAAATCCTAACCTTCCGGTTTAAATGTAAAAAATGTTTTAGGGAGGAATAAGTTTGCTTGACCAATAACATGAATTATTCTGTTGTGGCTAGCTGTTATTGGGGTGTATATTTGCTGTGCAAAGAACATGTCCAGGTCCATTTTTACTCCAAAATCAAATAATAAAAATAGAAAAATTTAATTTTGCGTAATGCAAATCTTAATGGTCCCAACAATAGGCTTGATTTTATTTTGGGACTCTTTAGAGAATTACGTTTTTGAAAATTTATAAATTTTTTGCTTTGTCTTGTTACTGTAATACATAAAAAAAAAAATATTAAAGAGTAAATAAAATTAATAATAAAAATAGTGACGTATTTATACATGTTTTTTAATTACTCTAATGAATATATACTCAAAACAAAGAATCAAGAGAAAATTTGGAAATTAAATTTTTGCATGATGCAAATAACCTTAATTAGCCTTAAGTATTTATACGTGAATTTATTTAAATTTAATTCAATGAAAGCACAGTGATTATTTTTTATTTATATATATATATATATATATATATATATATATATATATATATATATATATATATATATATATATATATATAAATAAAACACATGCACATAAATCCCCTTTTATAATTTTGAGCGAAAAATGACCCAGAGATGATTTCATTAGATTCACTCAAGATTAAACAGGATCCATGTAATAACCATGTTCTTCTGTTTTGCCTTCTCAGGTCTCCAGGATAAACAACATAAAAATGTCCGGATCAATCCTAAAGCGTTTCGTCCAGGTTTGAGTGATGTCATACCAGAGAACGTGGAGTCGGAGGTGTGTGGCGTTACGCTGTGTAATGGCAATGGTAAATGCACAACCCAGAATGGAGTGACGGTGTGCGTCTGTGAGGCGGGTTACAGTGGAGAGCACTGCCAGGAACGTTCGAGCGGGCTCTCACAGGGGCCGCTTCTGTACGGAGTAGTTGGACTGTGTGCCGCTGTGGTTGTCCTGGGGGTCACCGTCGGCATCATTCAGAAGAAAAAAGCCACAAACCGGAGGTACACTGTAATCTGCTGACTTTCATTTACTTATGATGCTTAAAATTCTATTTTTTTTTATTTTTTTTTTTATGATGATTAAACTGTTTGTGTTTAGGCAAGCAGCACGGACTGTGGATGTGCAGGAAACAGGCATGAAGGAACTAGAGAGAAGACGAGAGACATCTTCAGCAAAGTCTAATGGAAAAGACACTGAATTCTCAGAGGTATGAAATAAGAGAATGGTGATATTAAAGGAATAATTGACCCAAAATTAAATTTTGCTGAATTTACTCTCCCTCGGGCCATCCAAGACTAGTTTTTCTTCAGTCAACAAATTTGGAGAAATGTAGCATTACATCACTTTCTCACCAATGGATCCTCTACAGTGAATGGGTGCCGTCAGAATGAGAGTCCAAACAGCTGATAAAAACATCACAATCCACACCACTCCAGTCCATCAATTAACATCTGGTGAAGTGAAAAGTTGTATGAAACAAAGGAACAAATCCATCAGTAAGATAACTTCAAACTACTGCTTCCAGCTGAAATGAGTCAGAAATATGCACAGATCAAGCACGTTTACAAGCAAAAATGGTTCATGAAAATGATTCAAATATTCAGTGAATATTTATGTAAGAGGACAAGATGGACTTGAAAGAAGCATTATTATAGATTATGGACTCATATTTTGATATAATCAACGGTTTAAAGTTAAAACGCATTAATAATGGATTTCTGTCTTACAAACATACAGCTTTTCACTTCACAAGATGTTGACTGATGGACTGGAGTGGTGTGGATTGTGATGTTTTTATCAGCTGTTTGGACTCTCATTCTGACGGCACCCATTCACTGCAGAGGATCCATTGGTGAGAAAGTGATGTAATGCTACATTTCTCCAAATTTGTTCTGAAGAAAAACTCATCTACATCTCAGATGGCCTGAGGGTGAGTAAATTTTTCAGAAAATGTTTATTTTGGGGTGAGTTATTCCTTTTTAATTCCAAACCTATAAAAAGTACCCATTAGCAAAGATGGTGTAATATTTGCTGTGAAAATCCTTGATGAGGTTTTGAAATAACTTTTTTTTTTTTTTTTTTTTTCCTGTCTTTAGGAAAATGTGGTAACGTCTGTGGACTAGCTTCAATATCCCGGCTGTAGCATCTTGGTTTCTTTGAAATAAAGTCATGTTTCATTTTGAAAAGTCAAATTCACAGTCTAGTTTGTGCAATTACCTTCTGTACCATCTGTAAACAAACTGTTTCATAACTATCATTATGAAACTTGCCAACTTAATGACGATGTCTTGGTTTACCACGTAAGTATTGCAGAAATTGATTTTCCACAGCACCACATTGTATACCTGTCAAAATGAAAGATTGAAGTCAATTTTTCAGAAACCTGTTGTGAAATGATGCTCTGGACCACAAAAATTTGGGAAGAAAGTTAATATTGGTGGCTACTTGGAAAACTTTCGCCCAACCTAAAATATGACCTCAATAATGCAACAAAGGTTTAATGTATATTTTATGCAATTTAGAGTACAAAGGAAGGTGCAACGCTAAAGAAGGTCTGTGGCATCTTTTTTTTTTATTTTTTTTTTTTATTTGTCCATTTAAAATCAGTTTTCTAAAGCAGGATGAAGAATCTCATGTTTTGCCTGCCTACACTTTTTATATATATCGCGGTGATGCCATAGAGGAACCATTTTTGGTTCCCTGGAGAACCATTTTGTGATAGGTTCTTAAAAGAACCGGTGTTTTTCTTGGTGCCATAAAGCACCTTTTCTGGTACGACAAAACACTTTTTAAAGGTTCTTCAAAGAACCACTGATGAATAGGTTCTTTATGGCCCCATTTCTTCCAGATTAATATCGTTACATTTATCATATTATAAATTCTTTAATAGAATTGTTCATAAAATAATTTTGAAAAAGAAAATCCAGAAGTAACAAGATTTGACGATGTATGATTAAAATGTTTATTGCATTTACAGAATACATCAATGCAGTATACATCATACCTCAATACTGCGTATGTTTAATCGGGATGTGCACAAGTACTAGAGTACTCAGACTTGACAGCAATGATTGAGCATTTTTTAAAAAGTCACTGCAATTTTCATGATCAATCATCGCTGTCAAGTCGGAGTACTCGATCACCTGTCTTTATATATTTCTCTTTTTCTGATT